>CM037853.1:102789468-102878906 GCA_021234595.1 Delia radicum | reverse complement strand
CGTTTGCGTTGGGTATAGGCAAAATAAACTAATTTTAAATTGATTTTTGTTGTGTCTTTTTAAAGGTTTTTTGAACAGGTAGTATGACACGCTGTTTTGAATAAGTGCAGTGACTGGTTTCGGACAGTATATTAGCAACTCGTTCATAATATGACACACGCTGAATAAAAGTGACAGGTTACTTGTTAATTACTTTTCGCTTGCCCGGCGACATGTACCCCTTTGACCAGTGCAGTGCTACTTTACAAAACTATTCCCCTCAAAATACCTCTATAACAGAACACATTGCGCTTAATATGTGACAGTCACAAGAAAAATTGTTTCCCACTGGTTCTGTTGCATATCTCATGAATCATAAAGCTGTCCTACTTTAAAACTACCTATTTCTAACTTGTCCCGTAGCATATTCATTTCAGTCGGTACGGTGATGGGTTCCCTTGGTCAAATTATTCTCTACGTCACACAGTGCTCCACAGGTAGCAATTGTCACCTCATATGACAAGCCATGTTAAAAGTACCGGTCACTTTCATATAACAGAACCGAAACTAGGACTTGTTCATACACACAAGTTCTAGTCACGTGACTACCAGTGACCGGTCCATTTCCCGTAGGGATATTATATTATACTTTATTACTTAATAATACCTCATGTTGCATTATATAACTTTGTATAACTTTTTATATTTCGAATGAATTAAAATGGAATACAAATTTACAAAAATTGTTTAAAACAAAGAATTTTCATACTGAAATACTTTATTTTTAAATTTTCTAATTAAATGAGTTAAATTTGGTTTTTTATATAAAATATTTTTATTTTCAATATTTCGCTATATAATAACCCAATTAACCCTTCAAAGATCAAATGGCTGCAGTTGTTAATATTTTTTCCTAAAAATTTCCAAACTTTGAAGACACCAACACTTTTTTAGTTTTGGAGATATTTATTTTTAACCGCTGTCCATATAAGGAAAACCACTGTGCACTGTTCCATAAATCTGTTGTTTGGTTAAAAAAATTCTAGATGATATATGACGTGTCCTTAATTGAGTTAACATAAGGTGACCATACGTCCTCTTTCTTAGAGGACAATCATCTATTTTAACTGGTTGTCATCTATAAAATTTGTGTCCTCTTTCTGTCATCTTTTTTCATAATCCATCATTTTTTGTCATCTTTATTTATAAAAGAATGATCAATATTTGTTTTTATTTTTATAAATTAAAACAATTTTAGTAAAGTGTTATTTTAACGTCATATAGACAGTGGCAATTAATTTTTAGTTAATATGCATTTGACATAATTTATTTAGAAATGTTGAGGTTAATAAGATGAAGAAAGTTTTTCTCTAAAATTATAAACACTATTAATTTTTAACTCAGACTAGACTAGTTTCTATCTTTTTATGGACAGGCGTCATCATTGATTTTCCCATTTAAATTTATTATTATTTGTGTTCTTATAATTGTCAGATTATCTCTATATAATTTTTCGACAATTTTTTTCACCGCCGGTCCCCCAGGGGTTTTTCTGTCAATCGTATGGAATGCAGTTGCTTGTTCTGTTCGTACTCTTACTGAACATTCGCTCTTTAAATAAATGGTCACTTATTTTCTTTTTGCCTACCCGTCTACACCTAACATAATTATGTAGATATAAAGCAACAAACACACACAAACCACCAAAAACAAACAAATATTTGTTATTGTAAATTTAAATTTTAAAAATGTTGAATTCAAATAAATTTTTTATTTTTTTCCTTATGTCATCTATTCTTTTTTTTCAAAAACTGGTCGCCTTAAGGCAGAATTAAGGGTGAATTAGCCAAGCGTAAACGTAAACGTATCTCGGTGTACGAAATTTAATAAGTAAAATAAGAATAGAAGATATTTTGTGTATCTTGTTGTTTCATTCATATTCATTAAACATATAGAATACGTAAAAACACAAAGAAAATTTAATCAAAATAGAATTTAGTTGTCCGTTTACGTTTTCTATATGTTTAATGCATATGAATGAAACAACAAAGATACACAAATGTCTTCTATTCTATTTGACTTATTAAATTTCGTACACCGAGATACGTTTACGTTTACGCTTGGCTAATTCACCTTTAGTTTGTACGTTCTGTTCTGTTAAGAAATCAGCTGTTTTTGTTTCTGTCCAATTGAAAGTCTGTATGTGTGGTTAGTTTTCACTTTGTCGTTCTGTTCTGTTGCGGACAAATCTGTTGAAAATAGAATTCAACGTTAAGTGACAGCCTGAAGTGCGTATGTATTAGTTTGTTGTGAAATCTTTTTATCAATATTTGAATCAGGGATGATAAAGTTGGTACCATAGTACTTTTTATGGTACTATTTGAACCTCAAATGTACCATGATACTCCTATGACTCATTTAGTACGATTTTACTAATTTGTCTATGTATTAATTTCTTGGTCCCTTTTAAAATTCAATAATTATTAATTCGATTTGCCAGTCCATATGAACAATGAATTAACTTGGAACCAAACGCTGTGAATTCAATCACATGAATTCACTGAGTGCGACCTGAGTACATATGATTATATTAAAGTTTTAGTAATCGATTAAACCAATTATTGAATTCAATCACTAAGGGTTATACTTATTATTAACTAATTTTGATTTTCAAAAAAGTAAATAATAAAAATCTTATAAAAATGTGAAATTGACTATTAGAAGCGTGTTTTTAAAATCGAATGAGTTCACGAACAAATTTGTTTCCAACCAATCACAAGGACTGAATTCGCAAAAACTGTGAGAAACGTATACAATACAGCAAGATATTAATAGCACATTAAAAAATATTAAAAATTTGGTGAATTTAAGAAAAAATCTCAAAATTTTAATAATTTTTTAAATCAATATCGGCTAATTTTCTATGTACATTTTTCCGAAAAGTTTGGTATTGAAAATGAGCAAAATCGGCCCAGCGGTTCCAAGTAATTAGTGACAATATGAAAGTACCACTACATTTTCCATACAAATTGGTGTATAATGCACTGTGTATTATTAGGAATCATTGTAGTGTCTGGTGTATAAAATATAACGTCATATTTTTGCACCAGACGCTAAGAGTTGAATAATATTTAAAATTCAGCGCAAATTCTTTTTTCTACACAAAAAAAATTTTTTTCCACCTCAAAAATAGTTCTTTACCTCAAAAATATTTTTCATCACACAATTTATTTTTTTACATCCAAAAAAGTTTGTCACCTCAAAATTTTGTTTTCACCTCTTAAAATATTTTTTTTATAATATATTTTTGTTGTTTCATTTGTAATTGTTCATTTTGGAGGGTACAAAGATAAAAAATGGTAAACCAAATTTATGCATGCACGTTTTGTTGTTAATTTATATTTAAGTTTTTTTTTTTATACTTTTAATGCCGAAAAAGTACTATTTTATATGCAGGTTGGTACTATTTTAAAATTGCATTTATCATCCCTGATTTGAATGTTTTTGTTTGGATTTTCTTTTACTTTTTAAAACAGCTGATTCCTTTCACAGAAAAAGTAATTACAAATATTACCTACAGAACAGAACGACACAGAACGGCAACAGAAAGTAACAACTAATGAGGCCTTTAGTTAACAAATCATATTTATCGTAGGGAAACTCAAAAAATCTAATATTATTTCAAAATAAATGCTGAATTAGTTTTTTAAAATAATTTGGAAGAATTGCGTTAAATTAAAAATACTGCTATTAATCTATTAGCTCGATTAACGGAATAGTTTTTAATGTTATTGTTAATGTACATGTTATTGGAAGGGGTATAAAACTATTTTTTGTGACAACACTCCCAAAATTATATGATTGGTCTTACCTGATGTTCTAAATAGTAAAATTTACACATTGTTTTTGTTTCTAATCTACCCTCTTGCCCACTTTTTCACCCCAATACACCAAATATAATATCCCAGCAAAAATAATGCGAAGTAGTTCCAAATTAACAACATTTTTATTACACACAAAGTAGCTGCTGATTTTTTCTGATCTAATGCTGGTCTTTTGATCAGTTCCTAAACTTAGCATATAATGTCATCATATACAAGGCTAACTAGTTGAAATGTCACGAATGTTACAATTTCGTATTTGACATACTCGAATGGAACCGGGAGTTTGTGTCTTTTAACAACTATTTTCTTTTAATCTAGATGTCGCTTTGAAATTGTGTTTTTCTGACCTTTAAATTTAAAAAAACAATGATTACAAAATATCAGACTTAAAAATAGTTTTCTTTCTTTTCAGATGAACGAAAAACAATTATTTCGCTTTGTTAGTGCGCCCCGGTAGGCTAGTTGGTAGCGTGCTGGCTTATCAGTGCGGGGGTCGTGGGTTCGATTCCCACCAGAGGCACTGGTCTGTTTTCGCTACAAACGCGCCGAAGGCCCATAGTAGCTAGTGCTCGGTTAAGGTAATAGTATATAATTTGTAATTATATGATTATTAATTAAAAAATAAAAAAATATTTCGCTTTGTTTTTAAAGCTAGAAGCTATTTAAAAGTTTTTTTTTTAATTATAACATTTGCAGCACTCCTACATATACATATTATCTATTACTCAGTAAAAAAGATGTGACTTGACATCATACCGTAATCACAAATTAAAAATAACAAATTAAGTTCTATGAAAAAGAACACCCAAAAATACAATCTTTCATAACTTTACACATAGTACTTTTAATAAAGTGAAGTTTGAGGAATTTGCATACCTCCGTCCTATGACAACCCCATGTTAAAATCATGCGTCTTTCACCTCAATTTGCACTACATCTGAATCCGTATATGTGATGATTTTACTACATCTTTTTCCACATTTTTTTTTTTGCTGGGATGTATCGATGTGAAGTCGCTTAAATAACTTGTGAATATTTTAAATAAGTAGTGGATCGGTGTTCGAATGTATCCACACCTACATGCTCTTACTTTTTGTTAAATAAAACAAAACAAAAATTCTATATTTGGTATTTTAATTGAAAATAATTCATTTGATACAAATAATGTACGGACATACAAACAAATATAAAACTTAATGTATGGGGACACCCATGTATGGCATGTGGAAAAAATTTACGCGCAAAACAAAATAAAAATCATTTCGAAAAAAAAAATAATTATATAATATTTTTTTTGATTACAATTACACTGTTATTAAATTTTACCTTTCTTTAGTAATACTGATAGCAATTTCATCATTTAATAACCATTTTTACGGTTCGTATGACAAATCTATTTTAATTATGTTACATTGTTTTGATTGATGTATGATTCGATGTCCCTTAAATACTGGAATGTTGAATTTGAATACAATTTGTATTAACCCTCTAACCGGTGGGCTAGTTTAATTGGTCATAAATACTCCAAAAGATTAAGCTACTTCGATGGAAAACCAAATTTACACAATATTTTGTTTCATGGCACGGTTTAGAAGCGAAAAGCGTTGACATTTTAGTTCCTTAAAAATTCAAAAAAATAAACATTTTGAAATGAACACAATTTTCAAAAATCTTGAAAACATATTTATGTTGACCAGAAACCGTTGATACTTAACACAAAGTAAGATCGAAGCTTTGCAAAACAGCTCTAACTTTGGTATAAGGACAAGCAGGATTCCAATAGTATATCAGTAAAGGACCTCGTCTTAACTTGAAACCGTATGGACGGGTTTTTATGAAATTTAGCATGAATTTTATATTTAGTAGTATTAACAAAGTCTTTAAGTTCAATCAATATATGTTGAAGTTAGGTGCTTTTTTGCTCAATTTCGCGTTTTTCGAAAAACGAAAATCGGTTATTCTTCTTAAATAAAACCACAAAAAGGGTAAGTTTTGGACTGTAGTTATAACTTGCTAAGAGGGATTATTTACGCCTAACCTTAATTGTTTTTATGGATTAGTTTTTGAGATTCGCTCTAAACCTATTTTCGCTTATATCGCCTAAAATAGTCAACGAACAAATAATAATACACTTAGAATACTGGGTAGCAAAAAACAAATTAAATTCCACTTAAAGAACGGAACGACTAACATTTCAGTAAATTCAACTAATTTTGAATATTAAAAATTTTGGAACATTAAAAAACAAATGACAATTTGTTTTTAATGTTCAAAAAATTATTAACAATTGTAGCAAAAATTAACCACATGTTACTAAAAAATAAAGAAAAAATTTTTTTTTTTATAACAATAACCAACTGTAAAAAATTAATGTAAAATCATAAAACAGTCATTTGATGTGGTTTGTTTTTTTTAAATAAACTACAAGGTTAGTAAAAAATTTTATTTGTTCTACAAATGACTGACATTTACATTAAAAATAAAGTAACTGTATTACAACCCAAACAACTACATATTTTTAAAACAGAAGTTTATTTTTATTTTATAGTAATTAAATGTGCTAAAGTCCCAAAACTTATTTAACAAATTGTGCAAAACAATATGATGTAGGCGTATCCCTATCCGGATTTCATTCCTGCCCAAGGAAATCTTCAGGGGACTTTGTTATTAGAATTTCTAGAGATATTTGTTATGTTAAATCACAAACTCAATGAGAATTTCTTGTGCTCGTCTAGGAGCGAGATCCAACAATTTAAAATATCAAAGAAAAAACAAAAACAACAACAAAATGTTGTCACAATTGGCTTTGTCGTCTTCCAAATACTACTCTGTTTTTTTGACAGACCTAGCAATGTAGTGACGTTATTCAAGTAAATCAACAATAGAAAATCATATGTTTTCTATTAGTGTCAGTTACATTTAAATTTGCACAAGCACCTGCATATTTGTTATTTTAAATTTATTTTCATCGGGATAAACATTAATTGCATTTTCTTGCTGAACAAGTGATATAAATTTCATTATAAAAAGCTTAGGCCGGCTTGAGGGTTTAATAATTCAGATTTGACATTTTTTAAGTAATCTAGTGATGAGTTGCGGTCACAAATTGAAAAAGGAAATTATCAACTGTTTAACATGAAAAATTTTCTTCCCACTTATAACAAGCTTTCAACCTATGTATAATTATTTCAGCTAGGTTGATATTTCGAATTGGCGAAAGATCTCATCAGAACCAATTTTTTTTTTAATTATAAGAAAAAACCTTAAAAACCAAAAAAATATATATTTATATGGAAAATGGCGTAAGCTATTTTTAAACAATTATTTAAAATGGTTAGCATTCTGGTCCCAAGAAAGTAGAAGTTGTTGTTTATTCCAAAAATTATAAGTTTTTTTAAAATGACAACGTTTGAAAAATCAAAGAGGGGTAAAAAAGTGCAAAATGCATTCAAAAATTGCATTAGTTATGCATTTTACAACACAGTGGTTATTTTTTATTTGCAAATCGTAAAGAAGACAATTTAAGTAGTATCTAAAAAGTGATATACACACATTTGAGACCCTTTAGACCAAACCTCCTGCCTTAACAAAATTGTTAGTGTCCAACAGAATTTTTAGTGTCCTTCCGCCAGAAAATGCTTATTCGGTATTTAATGGAAATCTAAAGACAAATTTGACAAATGAAAAAATATTTATTGGGCTTATTAGATGCCATTTTGTGTGTGAAATTTAAAGAAAAAGTCTGTAGTTAAACAATGAATTCAATAATCGGCCGACGAGCAATCGGTCACATCAGAAATACTTCGGCTGTGGATAATTTTACTTTACAGCTAAACTTCGGCTTTTTCCTCAATTTTTTTACTTAAAACGGCTCAACAAATATGTTTTCAATACCAAAATTTGTTCACATTATCTCCAAATACTAAAAAACGACGTTTTTGGCCGAAGTTTCCTTTCGTTCACTGAAATGGTTTTTCTGATCATAGGCAAGTTTGCAATAACTTTGTCTCTCTCGTGTTCACTACAGCGAAAAAATGTAGCGTTAAGTTTAAGAGCGCAGTGAAATACTTCTCAATGAAATAAGTCCAAATGAAATAACTTCCAATGAAATAAGTCCCAAGTAAAATGAAATAACTCCCAAACCGAAAAAAAACTAAATAACTCACAAAAGAAAGTAAATAACTCCCAAGAAATAAATGAAATAAGTCTCAATGAAAATGAAACAAATCCCAATTAATAATAAACTTGAATTTTGTCATTATCATCCCAACCAAAAAAAACTTGGTCTGGTCGACGTGGCGGACATCCAAGGGAAGCCTAACATCAATAATTTAGACACATTTGACAATAGAAGCGCTTTATGGTGAAATTGGGTACCCGAGGCAGCGAACGTGAAACGCTACATAAAATTGTTTAAAATAACTATTTTGCTTTACCAAAGTTTCTAAGAATGTTTGAAGTTCGCCAGTTTTTGTATAATATACAAAAAAAAAAATGGGTAGATCTTTTTTTTACAAAATTTTCTAAAATATGGCGTTTTAATTTAATATATTCTAATAAAAAATAGATGCGAAGAAGTGTTGAAAAAGCTGCATGCAAAAACGCTTTTCTTTTTTAATTTCCATGTATTTATTTCTTTATAAAAATTGGTAACAAAAAATCGCGCGATTTTTGATAACATTTTTTATAAATTAATAAAAACATAAAAGTTTTGAAGAAGCGCTGCAGGCAAAAAAAAAAATTTAACAAAAAATTTGTATGCATTTATTTTTTTATAATATTTTTTCAAAAAATAACATTTGCATTTAAAATCATAATTATCTTAAATTTTGAACCTCACTATATTTGCAATTTTAAATTATTGTTTAAAAATCAACAACACGCATTTCTTAAACAATTTACTATTAAGGCCCGATTACTGTATGTCCAGTTAAAATTTAACTAACAGTTAAATTTAAAATTTACCTGGGAAACAACAACAAATGTGTCAGTTAGTAGCTAATGGCGTTTTCTTTTCTGGCAAAAAATGTAACACTTTGTTTGCCCTTTCTAAAAAATTGCACTTTTTGTGTTCTTTTCTAAAAAATTGACAGCACTTTAAAAAGGAATCATGTTCTTTTAAAAATATGTCGCCCTATTAACATGCAAAAATGTTGCCATTTTCACCCTTTATAAATGACGGGGTGAAAATGTTGCACTATAAAACAGCTGATTTTATAGTTTTGTTTTGAAAAAAAAATATTTAAAGACGAAAATTAACAAATTTTGTTTTATAAATTATAATAATTTTAAAAAATATACATTTAAATTGCTAAAAATGGAAAAAGCTGCTGTAGTGATATGCGTAAACAATGTTGTTGGGGGACTAATGGATTCTAAAAAAAAATAATTAATTAAAAACAATTTGAATGCCAATTTGCAATTTGCCGCTTTTTTATTTTTCAACTTGTTTACTTTTATACACAAATCAGCTGTTCTAAAGCAGGGCAGCATTTTTTGTATAAATTCATGTTTTATTGTGACTATGAATATGGCATCATATTAAGAGGGTTATAACAACATTATTTAAATGTCACTTATAAAAATGCAACATTTTTTTGTCAGAAAAGAAAACGCCATAAGGGTACATTGTAAAAATGAGTAACGTAGACACTTCAAAATTGAAGTAAAAGCTGTAAAGTAGATTTATAACTAAAGCAGAACTCGCTAAAGAAACTCACACTTTAAGTGCTAACGTGTTATTGTTGTAAATTGGCATGACTTTTGGGAAGTTTTTCTCAAAGAAAATTCTAAAATTTTCTATAAAGTCTATTATACATACTACTAAAAGCAGTAAAAACTGCAAATTGAGTAATTTTGTTAAATTTAATACACTGAGAGAATTGTCAGCATGATATCAATAAATTTTTGTATTAAATCTATGAATTGTCACCGAAACTCGTCCATTGAAACTTTTCATTAAATTAATGCAGTTTTTCATAAAATTTAATAAAAAAATTTCATATTATTTATTAAAAATTTCATATGACTAATGAAAAAGTTTTATTAAAACTAGTTTCATTAACATTTTTTTTGTACAATTTAAGAAATTTTTCATTCACATTGTGAAGAAAACTTCATTAGTTTAGTGAAAAAATTTCACTAAAACTCGTCTAGGGAATTATTTCTGGTTAGATTTGTTAAATTTATTTTGGAGTTATATCATTCAATTTGGAGTTATTTCATTCAAAACAATTTTGCCAGTTCTTTCATAATGAAATAACACATAAATGAAAAAATGCAGTAACTTCAAAAAGAAAAAAGGGAAAAAGTCCCTTTGATTTGGTAGTTATGACATTATGAAATAACTCCCAAATTGTATGGAAGTTTTGGGAGTTATTTCATTTATTTTTTCTTGATACTTATTTCACTGCCCTAACCCTAACCGTAATAAAAGCTCTGTAAATAAAAATTTTGTTTTCGGTCATATAAAAAAAAAAAACACAATATGAAACACTAAATTGTCACTCTTTTGTCGCTTTTTTAAATAGTCTTGACACGCAGAAAAAAAATATATTACGCTGAGTTTGACAAATATTTTAGCAAAGGATGGGAATTAAAACACAAATAAAACATAAACCAACTTTTTTGATTTCTTCCCAGTAAAAAATGCTGCTTATCTGCAAGCAGGTTTGTAAGGGAGTAAGCCCTTACAAACCTGCTTACATATACCATGATTTTTATATGGCGAATTCCCACTTTTAAGCATTACTTTTTGGCAAAATAAGAGCTGATTTTTGGCGCTTATAAAAAGCTGTGATTTCATGGCTTCGGTAAAATCATTTTTCATGTCCAGATTATTATGATTAAAAGTAATAATATGAATATTATATAATTTATTTTACAAAAAATTCTACAGTTATTAATTTTTTGTTGTTAAAATTTTAGTCATTTTAATATTATAATTTCATTTTTCTTCCGCACTACGTGCTAGCTCTAGAGAAACAATGAAATGACTATTTATTTTGTACAACATACTCAAAAACACCAAACACGATCGGAAATCACTTGGTAAAACAGGTACAGATCGTTTATAATCCACGATTTTAAACTTTCTGCATTACAACCTGCATCCTTGTAAGGGAAATCAGAAAGCTCAACATTTTTTTTGGTTATTTTTATACGAAAAACTGCTCTCAGTATTATGTAATGGTAAGCACTTGCATAAGCGCATTTGTTTATCCTGCTTCTAAAAACACGAAATTATTTTACTGGGATGTTGATCAAATTTAAGTAATTTACCAGAAACTGGAAATTTGTGGCAAATGTTTCGCAATTTGTCTAAATATTGCCTAATTTTTAGTAAGCTCATATTTCATGTATTCCTAAACGTTCCACGGTTTTTAAATGTGTTTAATGTGCAAATGAACAATAATTAGCTCGAAATTTTCAAAAATTAACAAAATTTCTGTAAAAACTGAAATTTCACTGAAATTACCAAAAAAAATACCATTATTCAGACATTATCCAACGAATTCGTACACAATCGCGTTTTGAATAACTATTAAAAAATTGGCAACATTGGTTTTAATGTTTTTATGTGTTCTTTTTTTATCAACGAAGGCGTGCGCGTGCCTTTGATATCTTATATGGCATATTTTATTATTATTTATTTATTTTATTAACATCATATTCATTATCAAGATCAAGATCAATAAGCCTCGTTAAAAACTATAAAATAAATAAAAAAAAAATATACAATATTTACCAAATTTGTTGTTTTTAAAAACTTGTTATTAAAAATAGCTAACAAATTAATTTACAAGCCAGAACATTTTTTATTGTACTAAATAATTTAGTTATTTTCACAAAAAGGGTGGAAATAAAAAAAAATGTATAATTTTTCAATGAGAGTTGTGCAAACACTATAATCACTATATAAATTTGTCTGGAGTTACCTAAACCATATAGGCCTCAGGGTACTTATTATTAGAAAAAATAAAAAAAAAAAGATTTTGGATTTCAACAGTTCCTTGTTCGATATTGCTATTTTTTTTTTTTCATATTAATAATAGGAACAATTTAATTTTATCCAAAATTCAAAATAAAATGCACAAAAATAAAATGGTCAATATAAAATATAGAAGAGTGTATCTAAAAAGGTACTTCTAGGAGCTGGAATTTTCCACATCTTCAAGTCCCAATCACTATTGCTAAATATTAAAAAGGTAAATAACCAAAAATCGTTGAAAAAAGTTTTATTTTAAGCTGCTAAATAGCGTTAAAGTTTCGACTATACACTCATAATAATCCATGCTTAAAAATACAACATTGTGTTTCGTAAATTTGTTTTCGTACAATGTACAAATATTTTGTAAATATTACAAAATTTTCGTATATAACTAATTTCTTAAATTTAGAAATTTCATAAATAAAACAAACACTAGTTCGTAAATTATTTTTAGAGCAAGGTATTATACAAAAAAAAATTGTAACACTACGAAATTTTCGTAAATAATACAAATTTTTTTTTTTTGTAAAACATAAGAAAATGTACAAAATTGTTTTGTTTTTTAACAAAATAATTATGTATTTACAAATGTTTTTTTTTTGTGTATTTTACAAAATTTCGTAAAATGCACAAATAAAATTTAGCTTTGGAAACGAATTAACATTTGTGTATATTACAAAATTTTTCGTAATGTACAAATAACCAAAATTTCGTAAAATTAACAACAGTTTTGGTGTACGATATTTTGCCTATGGATTATTATGAGTATAGGTTAATAAAAATTTAAATAAATTAATACCAAGTAGAAAAGATGATATGGTGACATATCTAATTTGATAGGATTAAAATAACGAATCAGATTCAACTTAATCCGAAATATATTGTATACAGTTGTACAAAAGTGAATCATATTGGACAAGCACGTAGCTAGGAATTTTTGGGGGAGGGGGGGGGTGGGTGATTTTTTCGATTTTTTATTTTGATTATGTATTTTTTTTTTGTAACCCGGAGAAACTAAAAATATGTGCACACTAGGGTTACTATATTTGTTTTTTGCTAAATATTTACCTGTCAGCACGTAACGGGCAATAATGTATTAATAATAGAAATCGTTTTTTCAGGTAATTTTGAAACAAAAACCTCCCGCATAAGGAGCATTTCCTTAAAATTCATTTTAAGTCAAGTTTTCACAATAAAGTTGTAATAGTTGACCAGTAATGCTGGACATCATATTTTAAATAACATTTTACTTATTGTGTTCGGTATTTTGCTAATTTTGATATCGCGAAACAACTTTTTAATCTGTTATATCAAATCCGCGAAACACGTCAAATTTAAAAAAGTTTGTGTCCTTTAAGTTGGATAGGCATCGTTATTGTCTAATTACGTTAAAATTTTAGCTAAATATTAATTTTTAGTTTAATTAAACAAAAAGAGGATTATGCGGAAACATTTGAAAAAGTCAAAAGTTATAACCCTAGTGCACACAGAAACTTTCGACTTCTAACAACCCGATTAAATAGATTTAATATGATGCTTTTTATAATTCTACGAAAATTAATGAGTCTAAATACAATTTTATATGAGAAATGGGCCCATATAATTATATAAGTTTGCATTAGTTTAGTTTTAATTAATAGCAGATTAAATTGCATCCGAATAACGTCGCGATACAATTTATTCCGATTATATATAGCGGTATAAATTTATATCTGAACTGATACTAATAAATACAAAATAAGCTATTTGCAAAAATAATTACCGTTAAATACGGGTTTTGCTTCAGCGTTATTAATCCTTTTAGACAAAAGTTTACAACTTTATAATTTGTGGCAAATTCCTTTCCATTTGTGCATTTCATTTTATTCAAAAAATTCTTTTGAAATTACATAAAAAAATGAGTTGTTTGAGAAAATGAAGATGTAATGAAAATGAATATTTTATGGAATTTAGTAACTTATACCATTAAATAACAAACACGGAAAAACGTTGAAACTTAATTTGACTTTTTACATTGAAAAAAATCTAAACTAAATTAAAAACTCCTAATGCAGCAAATGAAACATGTTCTTTTTCTAGGATTCCTTCATCTTTTGTGTATAAGGTGTAGAAATTTGAGAACCAGAAAGAAACCAATTCAAACGACAAACATTGTGGTACAACTTTTCAATTTATAACGAGCTTTCAAACCTCAGAATATTTACAAAAATTAGCTAGGTTGGGGGTACAACATTGGGGGGCAATATCTAGGTAGCGTATTATAAATGCAATATACAATTATATATTGAGCGAGATGCGATAAGACGCAACTATATATGACATCATATTAAAAATTTTCTACGAAATTAATTTATATATGAATTTATATAATTATGTCCGGTTAAATACACTGGCAGACAAAAACTTATAAGTGTTTATAAATTAATGAGTAATTTTATGCAAACGTTTTAACTCGTGAAATTAAAGATTTATAACCGTCCAAAAAAAACTACGTATTTTTTAATCGTGAACTCAAAAGTTTTAGATTTTGCAGATAAATTAAAAAGCAAATATCCTATATAAATTTGCTGACACTTAAAAGGGAGCTTTTCCGATGGGTTGCCTTTGAACTTAATAAAATTCGGATAGGTGATAAAGGATCAAAAAAATATGATAAACGTATTTTTCATCGTCCCAATCCCATGTTTTAGGGCTTAAAAGTGGCAGTAAAATATAACACATCTTTGTATGAAAAATATTTAAAGTTTATGAAATTTAGACTTATTTAAAAACAGCGTTAAAATATTCGAGAAAACACACATTTTGAAAGCCATTTGACACTATGGTGTGGGCCCAGAATGCCACTTATTTCAATTAATTTAAATATTGGTGAACAAATTATTCACTATCTGACTTTTTTAAGAACGGAAGGAACCCATAAGGGTTATACTCCATGTCTTGTATTAATAAAATCTTTAATCAATTCTTTTAATAAAAACCCTTTAAAATTTCTAAAAAAAACAACATCGTTATAACACAAAGACTAGTTTAGCTACTTAATTTTAAAATGTCGCATTTCAAAGAGCGCCGATAGCAATTCGTTCACATTTAGTCTAAAAAAAATTGTGAAAATTTTATTCAAATTGGACCACGTTAACACATGATGCTTATCAATCAAAGTTTAAGGCTTACATTTATTTCGAAAAAAAATGGTCTCTGTGTGCTGAACACGAGATATCGTAATATATATAGTAAAAAAATACTCAAAAGTATGTTACCAGATACGTGCATAGCAAACTAAATTAAAATAAAAAGATTGCACTGTAATAAAAAGACAGCACATTTAAATTTAATTTTGGGTCCTACTGGTATATCCGTAGTGGTATCTCCGTTTAAAAAGATTATGTCAAAATACACAGAAAAAAGTATTGTCAAAAAAAATTAATTAAACTTTTGTTCAATTTCAAACTCACTTTCAATTAAATGTTTAATAGTGTGTATTAATTGCTAAATTGAAAATGAATTTGGTTTAACAAAATTTCCAGTTTTTATAACGTATAATAACAACATAGAAACAAATGAAAAAAATGTTAAAAAATAGCTAAAAATAAAGAATCGATTAAAGTAAAAAATTCGCGATTTTTTTTAATTTTTGCGATATATTTCAATTTTAGAAGTTTTGTTTTAATTTTAGATATTTTTTTAGAATTTTGGAGTTTTTTTTTTAATTGTGGCAATTTTTTTTTAAATTTCTGCAATTTTGAGGATTGTTTTTTAAATTTTGGCAATTTTTTTTTACATTTGGCAGTATTTTCAAATTTTGTAATTTTTGCGATTTGTTTTTAATTTAAGCAACTTTTTCCACAATTGTGGTGATTTTTTTTTTTAATTATAATTAATTTTTTTAAAAAAAATATTCATTGAAATTTTTAATAGATATGAATAAAACTAGTTTTTGAAAATAATATCAATTAAATAGTTACAAATTATTTTTAATAGTTACTGCAATTTCCTCAATAGGACCGAATTCAATTACACTTTTAACTGAATCAACAAATATGTTAATTGAAACTCAATTTTAGTTTTTCTGTGTAGACACATTTAATTTTTAGTTGGCATTGATTATATTTTAATACTGTTTTGTCGAAAATCAACTCTCACAATGATAGCCGCCCATTTGCAGGCGATGTTTTCAAATGAAATTTGAAGGTTCGAACCATATAATACTGAACTAACAGACATTTAATATATGATCCAAGTCAAAAATAAATTGTTTTTTTTTTAAATTTATCAATAACATTGTTATTTCCTAAAGACGGGGTTCTCAGATATGGTTCACAGATGGCTCAAAGCATGCGAATGGTGACACTGGTGCGGGTGTCTATGGACCAGGTTTCCAACGGGCCTTACCCATGGGTAGATACCCCTCCATTTTTCAGGCAGAGATTTTTGCTATCTGTGTCTGCGCGGAGGAGTGTCTACGAAGGGGCACTATTAGATCTCGCATCTACATTCTTTCCGACAGTCAGGCGGCATTAAGGGCTTTAATGTCCTATGAGGTGTCATCTGGTCTGGTCATGGAATGCATTCTGGCTCTTAACCGGCTTGGCGGGCGCAACTCGCTTACCTTAGGGTGGGTTCCTGGTCACGAGGGGCATGAGGGCAACGAGAGGGCAGATTGTCTTGCTAATTGCGGGGCCCGAAGGCCCTTTATTGGCCCTGAACCATTCTGTGGTATACTTTTGGGGTATATTAGGGAGAAGCTCGGGTCGTGGAGGGAGTCAGAATTCTCTCTCTATTGGGAAAACTCTCTTGGCCAACGACAGGCTAAGAGATTAATTTCTTTTTCCAGTGCAGGATCGAGGAGACTCTTGTCCCTCGGGAGGGGTGACTTGAGAACCCTGGTGTCTTACCTGACTGGACACTGCAATCTCAGATGCCACCTGCGCAAAAGGGGTCTTTCGGACACGGATGAGTGTAGGTTTTGCGAACTGGTAGCTGAGACATCAGAGCATGTTCTTTGCGAATGTCCGAGGCTATGTGAAAGGCGTGCCAAGTTTCTTGGCAATCGCTTTGTCTCCCCTTCGGACATTATGAAGATTTTGCCTAATAGGATTATTGGCTTTATAGGTAGCTTGAATCTTTAGAGTAACTTTAGGCAGCACAAAAGACCTAAGTTGGTCGCGGTGCATAGTGCCATATAATCTAATCTATTTCCTAAAGAATTGTAAGTTTTTAAATTTGTCAAATCATTTAGGGTAGGGGGAGGGGGGTCTCTAGCCCCCCAAAACTAATATTTTTTTGGAGCGGTTAAGCAAACTGATCTTAAATTATATATATAGTTTGAAAGCAATAAAGTTTTTCACATCAAATCGTTAAACAGTCCATTTCTTCTTATCCTTTATCATAAATTAAAACACAAATTTTTCCATTTTAGTTTTTTTTTTAACATTTTATTCACTACTAAACATTAAATATTAATTATTAATTACACTGAAAGAAATAAACAAAAAAATGTAATAATTTTTAAGATGAAATAATATCTTAACAATTGGAATTTTTTATATATAAATGAGTTAAAAAAACAATTGCAATGAAAAGTTGACAAATATTATTAAAACTGAAACACAATACACTTAGAAAAAAAATTAAGTATTAATTTAAAATGCACAAAAGAAAAAGAAAACAATAGAAATTTGAACAACATTTTAAAGATTTTTACTTATTTTTTTTTCTTGTTAATTTTCGTTCGTTCGCAATAACAGGAGACACAAAAAGTCTTTTAGTATTGAAATATTTTTGAATAGAATTCAAATTTGAAAAATTTAATGTTTTAAACTTAAATATGGTAGACCCACTTGTCGTACATAAACACTACGTTCAGCTGTAGAACAGGGAGGACATCTAACAATTAATATGCCATCGGAGGATAGTTCTGAACGTACATCATTGGGATAATAGCCACGGGGTAAAATGAAACGTTTCACTATATGGCGACCCACAAAACTATCACCATCACGACGTTTTTCATGTTTAGCCTCGACGATAATCGTATCACCAGATGTTTTTACCGTTATTTCATAAGGTTTAAAAGGGGCCACATCAATATTGGCTTCAAAACCATCTTTGCCTACAACAACACGACTTAAATCAGGAGCTGAACCTACACGAGATAAACGTTGTTTATAATAGGGTAAATCCCAATCGATAAGATCCCAATCACGCCATAAACGACGACGATAATCCCAATAGTCCCAATCTGTGTTGGTATTATTTGCTGGTACTAGAGCCATTGTTATTTATATATATGTTTAAGGTTTTAGCAATAAATAATCCTTTAGAAATTCGTTTTTCGTTATATTTTTTTTTTTGAACTTTTTGTGAAATACGTAAGCAACACTATACTATCTTTATTTTCTACACGATTACTTTTGGTTTGAAATATATTTTTTTGTTTTTTTTTTGTATTCTTTACATTTGAGTGATTTCTTTTGTATGTTCACTAGTTTCGCGATTTTTTTTTTCAAATAAACTGTCATCCCTATATTGAATGGCTTTTTATAGAAACTTAGCTTAAAACACACAACAATTGACGTACGCGCCCAAACTCAAACATTTTATAAAAAGTTGTTTAAACCCAGCCACTCAGCCAGCCAGTCAAACAGCTGCCAAGAATAGTTAGAAAAATACTCGTGTCTGTATTGTGTAGGTTCATTGTATGGTCAATTACTACAACTGGGCTAAAGTTGAAATTTTTATAACAAATCAATGGTCATAAGTTGATAACTTGTAAGTGGTATTTTTAAAATAACTTCAGATATGATTGAGTAATGAATTTTGTATGATTGAGTTTATGTTTGGCGTGATTAAGTCAAATTTAAAAACATTTTCTATTACGAGTTTTCAATTTATGACCATTGTGAAATACCAAGTTGTGGACATATAGTGTTATTAGTTAGAGCTATTATCTGCAACTATTTTCTCAACATAATTTCTGTTACCTTTAACAAAAATATTTAAAGTCTGAAATTACTTCATTCACAACAGTTCACTAGCAAAAATATAATACAAATGTCTATATGTCTATAAAATGTCTCGGATTTTTATTAAATATTGGAATGTAAAAGAGAAGATAAAACTAAGAACAATATGTGTACATTTTTTGACCAACTCTGACATTAAATCTTTGACGACCAGTAGTTGATATATGTCCGATTTTTACTTTTTACTATTATAGGAAAGCTTGCAGGACGATTTTTACAAAACTTGTTGTTTTCGATACTAGAGAGATATGGGCTACTTCAAAACTTCTCGACACCTGCTGAAACCGAGGGTTTCCGGGGTTTCTAAATGAAAGAAACGTTGAACAGTTTATGCAAAGTGTCACGTTGAAGAGTCTTCACCTAAAGAATTGTTGGCCATTTAAAAGTCGAAATGGCTTTAAAGTTACAAGAGTTTTTTAATTTATTTAATTTTTTTTCCATAATTTTTAACTTTCGGATCCAAACTAACACAAAATGGAGTCACTAGACATGGGAGATTATTCACTAAAAAACAATTTTCCATATCGCTGTTTGATAAAAAGTTGTGTGGCGATTTACGAGTGAAACCAAATTTTTGCATATATTAAACTTCTGCAGTTTTTTCCCACATGGTTTATTGGAATTGAATTTTAAGAATAGTATTTTAAAAAAAAGGAGCAATTCCATATGAAAAAAAAAAATTGGCAAATTTTTGGACGACCCCTCTCCGATTTTAAAATAAATAGTCTCAATCGATTGCCCAGCAAAAAATAATGTACCTACATATTTTTTTTTTTTTATAGTGACTGGTTTATTGGTGGTGTGCACCACTGTCATGTGACAAAATTGAAGAATTCTTCATAAGGGACCTCATTGAAAGTTGAAGAGCATTTAAGAGACCACCTTGTTCTCATTGTTTTTATATTTTTTATAATTGAATTATTTTTAATTATTTAACAAGAAAAATTAGGAAAATTTATATTTTTCAATTAAAGACTGATTCAATATCTTTCCAACGAGCTATCACTCGTTAAAACAACTTTCAATGAGGTCCCTTATGAAGAATTCTTCAATTTTGTCACATGTCATATGGAATTGCTCTATAGTGACTGGTTTAGTGGTGGTGTGCACCACTGTCATGTGACACACCACCACTAAACCAGTCACTATATAAAAAAAAAAAAATATGTAGGTACATTATTTTTTGCTGGGCAATCGATTGAGACTATTTATTTTAAAATCGGAGAGGGGTTGTCCAAAAGCTGATCGCTTTCATATGGAATTGCTCAAAGGTGTAATTTAATATAGTTTTAGGTATACCAAGCTGATGTCAGCGAACCAATAACGGAATACAAACATAGCAAACTTAAAAGTAATTCGTTTTTTGCGTCTGACATTCACAATTATATTTGAAATTGGTTAGCGTATTGCGTGAACTGAGTATCTTATTATATTGCACCTTCGAATGAAAAATGCACTTAAAAATTTCTAAAAGCCAAAATTTTATGGACTTTTTGAAAATTTTACTAAATTAAATTTTTTTTCGCATTTTTTTTTTTTTATAAAGTACTTGGCTTTAGAACATACTTAGGTATCTAGAGTGAATCTTCATGAAGGGCAGAATTGATAAAGTGCAAAAAAGTGATTTTTTTCGTTACTAGCAAGTACAGAGGCAATTTTTTACCAACAACTAATGCACTGTATGTGTTTCGCCAAAAACGAACAAAAATCGATAAGCCATCAACAAATTTTAATAACTTTAAATTTTATGGAGCAAAATAAATTTTCATAGCCTCAAAAAGCATCGTTATATAAAAATTTTAATTTTTCGAATGTTAACGTATTTGATATGATTTCCTGCAAATAAGTAAACATAAACAAAACTAAATATCATTAAACCAAAATAATCGCGGTTATGTTCTAATAAATATATGACAAAAAATGTTTTTGAGTGAATTTTTATATTTTTTGCTGAGATCTATAAATTGATGAGCTTTAATTAAATGCAAGCAAAAACTGTAATTTTATTATTTTTAGTTATCTTCAAACTTAAAACCACCATAATTTTTGCACCGTTAAAGATAAATGATTAAAGCGAATGAATTTAACATGGAAAAACATCGGCTAACATATACACAAAAGGTCATTCATGTCAACCAAAAAAAAAAAAATAGTTTAAAATTATTTTACCTCAAAGTGTCGAGAATTTTTGAAGTTTGTCATATATGTACAGTGGTCAACTTAAATGGATACATATTTGTGAACATTTTGTTAAAAATGCTGTAAGTCATGAGCCGTTGAACTTACTGGAAACATAACTATGGTGTCGGAAACTTTATAAGGTGCACATTATTTATTATTAGAAAACTAAAATAATTTTTCTCATATATCTGCCGAGAATTGCAATTAAAGTTAGGAAAACACTTACCCATTTCGATCATGTTTCAAACAAAACCGCGTTATTTGTTAATGTTCAAAATAATTGGGGTCAAATGTGATTAATTTTTTTATGATTTATTTTTCAATGAATTTGTGCCAATTTTAGTCTAAATATATATCACTCTCTCTTTGTTCTGCTCCAAACCTAGAGAAGACAAAATTATATCTCTCTAGTTACCTATGATCATCAAAAGTTCATGGATTTCTGTAAAAATTTAAAATTTTTTATTTTTTTCTAATTCAAATTTGATTATATGACGTGAAAATCACGGTTATGTAAAAATTTAATATATTAAGCTTTAAATGGGAACTGCAGCAATATATGTGATTTTTTGTAAAAATATATGTGTCAGTTCTCAAGTATCCAAAAAAGAATTGGAACAATCATGCTTAAATAGGAGAGAACAAAAAATGTTTGCAAAGTTTTTGCAAAATTTTTGCAAATTATAAAATTTAGCATTAGAATAACTCAACGACTTAAATAATGATAATTTTGAGTATTTGTATTTCATGCATCGAAAATAGCCACGACAATAGCGCGTAATTACAAAATAAACTCAGTTTTACCAATATTAAAGCTCAGTTAAACGATTGCTCTGAAAATTTTAACATTAATACGAGTATGAGTGATTGATTTGATGCAATACCAATTTTGCAAACAATTTTTGCAAAAACGAAATACCTATAAAAAAAACCTTAATATTTATTCTTATTAAAAATCAGAAAAATGGAAAAAAATCGGTTATAAAATATAAAAATTTCAACTGGTCTGGCAAACCTGCCAAACAAAAAACTCGACCGTGGCTCAACTGGTTAAGAGGTGAGATTACGATGCATAGCTTGATGCTAAGGTAGTGAGTTCAAATCACAGTACGACACCAAAAAATAAAAAGTTTTTCATATAGAGCAAATTAACAATATAAAATACTTTGTTCAATTGACACATAAATTAACCACTGACGAGTCCCAGGAGGGGGACGAAACTGCGGCAGTCTGGTGTATCCCTTGTGTCCGTAAAATTTTTCAATAAAAATGTTTTCTTCTTCTTCTTCCTGTAAAGAGACTAACTAAAGTAATATTCTACAGTAATTAATATAAAAATTAATTGCGATTGTCATTATCTGACGGTTGCAAAACACTTTCTAACAAAAAACTTTAAGATTTAATGCTGTTGTCGAAACTTATAAGAAAAGACGGTAAACAATTAACATCACCGATTTGTTGTGTTCGGTTGATATATATACCTGATCAAACCTTGAGTTTCTTGTGGGATTCTGGTGGATTAGAATGAGGCTGAATATGACCTAGCCGCTTATGTCGAAAGAGCGGCACTTCCTCTAGCGCTAGTCCCCACAAGATTTTTTTCATCTTCTCTTAAATTTATTAACAATTAGCGTTTTCTATTTGTAAAAGAAACATTTAATTATGGTCTCAAACCTGACAATTCAAAATGAAATGCAATTTCAAAAGTTCAACAATACATACAAAATTCTCAAAATTTCAAATATTTTAATAATTTTATTTGACACTCAGCACTCACAATTAAGGTTCATTGGTATTTTTTAAAAAATGTTTATGGTGTGTATTTATCGTTAAAAACACTTTCCACCAGATCTGTAGCTAAATGAAAAGAGCGTGGGATCACGTTCGCTTTAAAATTGGTACAAATCAATCGCACAGCACCCCACTTCAAAAAGTAATCATTTTTAACACAATTTAATTTGAACAATCGCATGTAACGTTGTTTTATTTAAAAAATTATAGAAATGGTACAAAAATGGATACATGTTTTTCCAAACTTCAATTACAGTTTTCAGCAATTATACGAGAGTAACGGTTTTGATTCTTTAACAATAAATAATAAAGACATTACAAGGTTTCTGACACCATAGTTTTATTTTCAATTCGAGTATGTTCCACGGATCATAAGTAACAGCGTTGTTATACAAAATTTCAGAGAAATCTATGCATTAAACGTTTTTAAAAAAGAGCGGTTTTCGAGTTTTTCGAGAAACTGGTTTTTACGTTTCTTAGAATTTCCGATTTTTGAAAATTTTTCAATCTGAAAATTTCTGAGAAATTAACATATTTGGAATAATTCGTAAGGTTTTCTCATTTTTAAATAAAAATGAGAAAAGGTCGAAAAAAACATAATTTTTATTTTTACTTCCCCTAGTTTACTTCCCCTGTTTTGTTTACAAACTAAACAAAATATAAAAAGGAGAGAAAAACAAAAAACGTGTATTGAATATCCACCAGAGGTGGACCTTGCACATCAAACAAGTTTTCAATTTATTTTTTGATCAATGGTTATAATCTTTAACTTCAAACTCATATGTATATTAGTTCTCATGTAGTGAGTAAACTAGTTCATATGAATGTTTGATGTTTGGCATGGGATTGTTACCGCTTTCAAAACGTGTTCTGATGATGGGAACCTAGAAAATTCTCGAAATAGATCTATTAACACATTCCTGAAAGTGTCAAATAATAAATTTGAAAACAAAAAAACTCTATAGATTATTTGTTAGGACAATATCCTAATGAAGAAATATAGAGTATGGCCTCGAACTTGAATAATTTTCATTTTCATTGCACAATTAAAGGTGGAAAAAAACATAATTTTTATTTTTAATAAAAATTATAACAAACTTAAAAAAATCCAAAGTAGACAAATTAGCTTTTTTTTCAATCCATTTGCGTTTGTTTTTTACTTTATGTTTTTAAGCTTAATAAATTTTTTCTTCAGATTTTTCAGCTGTTAACTGCTTTTTGTAAGATTTTCTGACTTAAATATTTTTTTCTTATAAATTATTAACTTTAAACTTCTTTATAAAAAGATTTTGTTTTTCGAAGTTTTTTTAATTTTGACTTTGCTTTTCTCCGATTTTTTCACTATTGCAATGAGGTATGTTGCGAAATAGGCTTAACTTCAGGACTAAAAACTATTGTATGAAATCATATAGAAATTTATCCAAGTAATGAGGCCATATAATTATATTGGCTTAAATCCAATTGCACTAGTTTAGATATAACTGTATTTACATTATATATAATTGTATATGTGTATAAATTAAATTAATTGCATCAGTTTAGAACTTGACTGATACAATTATATATAAATCAGATATATTAGTATGCAATTTTGGAACTGGTACTATTATATCTGATAAAAGCAATGATTTTCTATTTGATAAAATTGTATCAGGTCTAAATTTGAATACAATGCTATATGACTTATTTATAATATTATCGGTTTGGATCAATACATTTAAATAAAATTATAACCATCTAATACAACTCTATCACGCCTTTTCTCGAAAACAGTTATATCTGATATATATATAAAAGTTTATCAGATAAGATCTAACTAAATACATTAAGATTGCAACTGAAAAATCTATATGGTCCCATTTTTCCGATGAAACTTTATATGGCTCATATTACATAATGCATGGCTATATAAAGATCCATATTATTTTTTTAACCGGGTTTTTTTTGTTTGTTAATTTCCTCTAAAAGAGCATAGCTAAGACTTTTGAGCAAGTGCACGCCCACTGGAGCTATTTCAAATTATTGTAAGTTATCTAACCCAGAAATCTCAACTTCGGAATTATATAATTATATATAAAATCACTTAGAAAATATTTTTCATAGGGTACCACATATAATTGAATGTAGCGTTGTAATAGACCATATATATTCATATATGAATTCAATTAAAAAATAATCAAAGCACTGCCCCTCATATATTTCTATATAATTTTGTATGGAACAATATATGACTTTATAAAAACTTAAAAAAATATTTTTTTGCAGTTGGTTCACTTGAATGTTTATATAATTAAATGTACATTTATGTTAATTTATAAACGAACACATATATAGCTTTATATTATATATACAGTAATATATAATTGCATACAAGACAACATAAAATAATATATAGCTATATATACACTCAAAAAAAAAAGTTTGTAAAGTCAGCAAAAAATTTTGCTGAGTCAGCAAAATTTTAGTGAGGAGGATGCTTGCAAAAAAGTTGCTAATGTCAGAAAAATCTTTTGCTGAAAATCAGCGAGCTGATTTTTAGCAACAAAATTGTAGATTCAGCAAAAGTTTTGCTAACACCTAGTAGATTAGAAATACAAAAGCCTTGCTAAAAATTAATAAATTTTTTGCTGAATTTTAGTAGACTGAAAAAAACGCAAAAAAATTGTAGAAAAATTGTAATTTAGTTAATTTATTTGCTGAAAATCATAAAACATATTTTTGTGATTCTTTAAAAAATAATTTACTATGATAACGAAATATAAAAATTTCATTTTTCCACATTGACGAAATGAATTAATTTAATATCTGAAAATATATAGACATAAATATATATAACATAACAAAAATTGTCTTTCAATTACTTACATCAATGGTTGTCTAAATGATGCTATCGCAACTGCCGAAGATAATTATAGAAACGAAAAAATAAACAAAAACAAACAAAACGAAAAAAACAACCCTTTTTGCAATAAGAAAAAGGAACCATAAAAATCTACCTAAGATGTGTTGGTTGTCTTTCACTTTACTCTGTCTACATTTCTGTATATGTTTGTTTGCAATTTGACCACACATATAAACATTTAGTTTAAATAAATAAATATTTTATTTTGTCTTTTATTTAATTAATAGACAATTATTTTCACAAGCCGGTGACAACGCAAAATTTAAGTTATTTTAATCCTCAATTTTGTTTTATGTGAAAAAAAGAGATACAAAAATTTCCATGGTTGATTTTTTATATGTCTTATTAGAGTTGTACTTTTTAGTATCATTTTCCTCTTCTCTACTACATCTTGACATGCCGCGACATCTACTTCATTCTGCGTATATCTTTCAATCTGGTTGTCGTCCACACTATTAATGTGCTTATCAGCACAATTTTTTTTTTAGCAAAATTAATTAGTAAAACATTAGTATATTAGCAAAGCATTAGTATAAAACAGTTAGTTCTGCATAAGTATAACAAAAATTTTAGCTGAAAACACGATTTTAGCAAAAAATTTTGCTAAAAAATAGTATACCTGATTTACAAGACGTTTTACTAACTTTTCTACTAACTTATTTTTTTGGGTGTACCTTAATTACAATTATATATCAATATGTATGCTTTAACGTATATGTGTATATGACTATAACAATTTATGCATTGAAACATTTAATTGTATAAAATTATATCTGAATATATATAAACTATATTACTTGGGTTGTCAATTTCGTCTTAAGCTACCAGTGAAACTACAAAGCAACCAGTTTAAAGCAAATAAAATGAACTTAAACGGTAAACTTTTAATTCCTTATTTAGCGTTATTTTCACAATGTGCCGTTAGCAACTACATTTGTTGTTGTTTCCCATATAAATTTTCAATTTAATTGCTTGTTAAATTTTGACTGGCCATTCAATAATCGGGCCATAGAGTTTCGCCACACAGGAAATCTTGTAATAACATTTAAACATATTTAGCTTTAAAAAAAGAGATAATTTTTTTTAAATTCGCTTTAATTAATTTGAAATAAATTAGGTTGAAATTTCTTATTTAAAATTTTTAATTAATTTTATTATGTAAAAACTCATTTCATAACGGAAATTCACAGAATTTTATATGTCATCTCGATTTCATTCATAAATTAAAATATTTATTTATTTTATTTTTGCTTATCATATCAAAGTTGAGGTTTTTATACGTAAACATAAAATTATTTTGCTTTTTTTACGCTTTTGTTTTTAATGAAAACAAATTGTTTGTATTGAAATCTTGATTAGTTTAGTTTGTTATTGTTTACATTATTTTGCGTTTATTTTACATACTTTTTGTACAAATTAATACGTACCTAACGTGCCCACATTCGTTTTGTGACGACACTTGTTGGTTCCCCATTTCAGTAATAAAATTTATTTGTTTTATTATAGAAAATACAATAAGTTGTTTTCTAAATAAGTACACTCAAAAAAATAAGTAAGTAGAAAAAGTTAATAAAACGTCTTGTAAATCAAGTATACTATTTTTCAGCAATTTGTTTTGTTGATATTGTGTTTTTCACCTAAAATTTTAGTTATACTTATTCATAACATAACTGTTTTGAACCAATGTCTTACTAATATTTTACTAATGTTATACTAATTTATTTGCTAAAAAAATTGTGCTGATAAGCACATTAAAAGTGTGGACGACAACCAGATTGTAAGATATACGCAGAATGAAGTAGATGTCGCGGCATGTCAAGATGTAGTAGAGACGAGGAAAATGTTACTAAAAAATATAATTCTTGTAACACCAAAGAGTAGAGACTATACGGTCCACGCCTCTCAGCAACAAAATACCAAACTAAGGCAAGAGAATTAGTAAAAAGTAATTGCAACATGTTGCCAAGGAATTAGGAGCATTTCAACTAATAAAGTTTTTTTTCTGAAAAAATTTTGTGAAACGCTTATACATACACAATTAAAAAAAAAAAAATTTGAAAATTTGTTGTTTTAAAACTATAGAAAAGTAATTTGTCCTTTTTGGCTATTTTACAATTTTTTGGATTTACTTTTCGAGCACTCGTGTAAATTTGTTTTAAGATTTTCTGGCTTTAAAAAATATTGTTACTTTTTAAGTGTTTTTTTTTTTTTATTACAATTTGTTTTTTTAAGTACAATTTTTTTGGTTTTTAATTTTCGAGCGCTCGTTTAAATTTTTTTAAGATTTTCTGGCTTTCAAAAATATTGACTTTGTTATTTTTTAAGTTTTTTGAAATTACAATTTTATTGCAGAATTGAAATTTTGTTTTAATTTTCTGGGCGTTTATTTTTTCCCATCGAAACATTTCAACTTTTATAAATCTAAAATTCCTAAAAGTTTTACGAATTGTTGTTACACAAAATATTCTCTGTTTCAGCGCAACCAGAAATATGTTGGTTCATGTTTGTTTCCTATTTTTTCCTAATGAATGAGATATTTATGTTTGTACGAACAATTGACGAATTCTGGAATTGATTTGTTATGGCATACTTGTGCATATTTTACGTTTGTTTTTGCATATTTTAATAAAAAAAAACTTATTTTTGAACATATTTTAGCGATTTTTAGAAAATTGCTAAAATATGCTATTTTTATATTTTATATGCTATTTATTATGCAATTTTTTTTTATTTATGATTTTTAGCTATCGAACAATTTTATTTGAAACATAAAAAATATTTTTTTGGGGTTTCCACACTGATTTCGAAAGTTTTTTAAGCCATTTTTGTAAATTTAAATGTCTAGCCCCAATGGAATAACCCCCAAGCAGAAAAATGAAACACCCTAATGAAATTAAACCCAAAGAAAATTAAATATACCCAAACGAAAATAAGGAAATAACTCCCAAACTAAATGAAATAACACCTAAAAAAGAAATGAAATAAAGATCAAATTTATATGGATTTTATTTCATAACGAAAAACCTCCCAAATAAAATATATGAAATACCTCCCAATGAAATTATCCGCAAAAATTAAATTAAGTCCATCATAAAACATTTAAAAAAGTCTTTGTATCTATATTTTATTCATTACATACGAAATCACCACAAATTTGACCAATGGTCTTCCAATTTTCATTATAGTTATTCTAGTGAACAGCAATACTTAATGGAGCCGTGTACGCATTCTCCTTTTTAGGTTTTTTAAATTGTAATAACTCGCGATTTGGTGAAATTTTTTTCAAATTTTAAGTCAAACATATAGAAAATCAATCAACTAAAAGAAAAATTAAGGAAATCGCCGCCGGAGATAATACCAAATATTATCTGCTGCGCTTTTTTCTTTTATTTTTTCTATATTTATTATAGCCCGCTGTCAATACTCAACAAACAAATTGATATTGAAAATCGCGGCCTTAATTTGCAAACTTAAATTTTTTATCAACTTTCGCATGCAGTTTTTTTCTTTTATTTTTATTAAAGTTAGTCAAGCGCTGCAGGCGAAAGTTATGTATCAAAAATTGAGGGTCTGTTTTTTGTTTTACTTAATTTATTTTATATTTAAATTTAAATTTATATTTACAATATGTAAGTAAACCGAAACAGCGTTTCAGGGAAAAGTTTGGTATCAAAAGTCGCCGCGATTTTTTATACCAAATTTTTTTACTTATTTATATTTAACTCATTAATGGCACGTCATAGATCCGCTGGACATTTTTCAACCAACTTTGCTTATATACAACCATGTTTTATTAAGAAACTTCTGTAATTTTTTTTACCTTAAAGCACCCTCTGGTGGAAATATTAGTCCTAAAAGGTTTAAGGTATTTTAAAAATTTAAATTTTGTATAGTTTTGTGAACAAATCTTTATTCAAAATACATGAAAAATAAATTTTTTTAATTAACCGATTATTAACACGTTTTTTGGAGAAAGGTCGTGGTTAAAAATTGCCATACGACAATCCTGACGATATAATTTTTTTGGCTTAGTAGTATTTTAATAAAAACCATCCATTATTTATGGTTTTGAGTGAAAACGGAGTAAATTTATTGTCCGATCGATTAGATTTTCAAAAGTCATATACAGTCGATGAACTAGTTTAAAAGAGAGCGATAGAATTTCATATTTTTTCATCAACATAACAATCAAAAATGTAAAAAATTAGCCGTTTTTTTAAATAATTTTTAAAAAAGTTCCATCAAAAAATTTAAAAAAATGATTATTTCAAATAATTATTTGGCAATTCCGCATAAAAATTTTCCAACATTTTTTAATTCAGGATTATACTCAAGATGTTGTATTATTTTAGGATTTCTAAGCCATTTAATTATCTTTTTATAGAACAAAAATATACCCGTTTAAAAGTACTGGGTTGAGTACAGTGCACTCGCGATAATATGACCTAATTAAAACCAAGACAGTTCACTTTTGCAAGATTGTTCATATTTGCGAATGACATCTAATTTACCTTTAAAAACGTTTTTCCAATAAAAATAAAAGTTTTTTATGTTAAATTTTTTATTTATTGTTTATTGGATTAAGAAAACAATTAATTTTTGAAAAATAAACAAAATTTTAAAAGTTATTTTGCGAAAAATACGTTGAAAATACAAAAATAAGCTGTTCATATTTTAAAGCTTTAGCACTAAGTTGTTCATATTTTAGAGTAGTCAATGGAAGAACACAAATTTTCATATTTTAGGGTGTTCATATTTTAGGATGTTCATATTTTCGCGAGTGCACTGTATGTATTTAAAGTCTACAGACGAAAATTTGGCATAACAAATAGTGTTCTGCTACCAAAAAAAAAAGTTAAAAAACAAACATTACGACGTCGAACAGACCTATTAAATACATACGTATATTTTGATCACTAATGCGAAAAACTTTGATATTTATTGCATAATTATAATTATGATTTCAGTAAAATCCTAACCATTTTCAATTGTTACTAAATTTAACAAAATCTGTGAACAAAATAATCTTTTAAAAATTTAGAAATTTTGTATGAAAATGAATTTCAAATTCACACAATAGTTTAATTGAAGTTTTGTTGACAATAATTTTTCCTGTGTTGTTACAAGATATAGAAACACTTCTTGTGTAATCTTTCAAATGGTGTAAATACATATGTAATTATATGTCCCTATTATTTTTGCCTTTATGAAGTCTTCTATAAATAAATTAATGCATTATATTTTATTTTTCATCTTCTAAATATGTAAAGTTGCTGTAAAGCCTTTAAGGCGCTGAGGTGATAATTGAATTTGTTATACTACAGATATGTTTTGAATTAATAAAATTTAATTTTAGAAAAATAGTTATTGTAAGTGGCTTTTTATATCCTACATTTTGGTATTTCTCTGAAAATTTTTGCGGTTTTCCGGGAAGTAATTAAACATGAAAACTATTCAAAATAACAAAATATAAGCATGTATGACCTAAGATATATGGTCATGTATGATGAGAGATATACGGCCACATACCCTTAATTTTCGGATCCGAACATATATGAAACCATATACATGATAGTATATGATCATTTTCACCTGGAGAGTAAGACAAATAAACTGTACTAAAGATCAGAGTTTGAAAATATAATTACAAAATATAAATAAAAAAAAAGCTCTGCTTCACAAAGAAACACAATGAATCGAAAGTCAAAAGTAAAAATAATTTCCAAGTTGCTGGTTTTTCTCCATTAAAATTAAACCAGGAGAAAAATCATTTATTTCTCAATAATAAGAAATTTTAATTTTGGGGAGTGGTTATTATAAATAGTACTTAAATTTGGTAAAATATTCGGACACATTTAAACTATATTTTGATATGACTACACTTAAAAGGAAGCTTTATTATATTTATGAAAACCTCGACAAATACACTTCAGTAAATCAAAAAAAAATAAAAATACATTTTGTTCTATCTCTATAAATATTTCAGATACGGGTCATTTTAAAAATAAAAATTTGATGACAATTTTCTTTCAAATTAAGAAAAACTTTTAGAACTTGTTTAATAAAATTTTACAAAAGTTTGTTAATGCTTATTTGAAAAATATAATAATATTTGAAAAATATGTCAAAATTTTTAGAATTGTTTTGTTCAGATTCGTATTTGGGAGGCTATCATACTTTGAAAAGCATTACTAAGACCGAGCCAAATTCTTGTATATGTGAGTAAAACAATAGTTTAATTTGCAAAAAATATCTTATTTTCCATTAACTTCTAATCAAACTTTTTGGTAGAAATCAATAATTTTCAGTCAAACAAATTTGGTTAAAAATGTTGACCTCTTGTTTGCAAGTTTTTATCCGATATTTATTTATTTATGTATGTGTCTAGAATAATACAGATTTTATGTGCCAACATTTTTAGGCAAATTTAAGTTTAAAAAGGGCAAATCCAAAGATTTAATTTTGAAGATCCTAACGGCGAATTTAAATACGCTTTAACGTTTTCCCATACGATAATTTTTTGTGGACTTTATATCCATAAAAATATAAAGATGTTGATGTACTTCTCCAAAAAGCTGACCCATAATATATTTTCCGTTCGGAGAGGGTGTAAAACAAGAAGACCCTCAATTGAAAAAGTAAGTACAGTAGATATCGGATATAAGCACATCTCATATAAGAACAAATCGCATATAAGAAAGATTAGCAAAAACACCGAGCCTATTTGCATCTTCTCAGTGTAAAAATTGCTTCATATAAGAAAAACACCGTATAAGAAAAACACTGATATAAGAAATGTTTGTCAAACACCAAAGCTGACAAACGTATCTGAAATGGTTTCATATAAGAAAGTATTTAAGATTGTTGTCAAACTGTGAACTGATTTTATTTTAGTTATTTTGTTTTTTTATATACTGAATGTTTTGTTTAATAAAATGTTTTTCTTTAAAACTTTTTTTACTTTCTTTAAACATTTTAATTTTAGAGAATATATTCGTATAAGAAACAACTTTCTTATATCCGATATTTCCATATAAGAAAAAATCGCATATAAGAAAGAAATCTCTGGCTTTTTTTGAGTTTCTTATATCCGATATCTACTGTACGTTAAAATATGTTAGACTTTAAATATTGGTTTCGGAGATCCAAATTTTTAAAAAAAAAATTTCACTGCTTTTCAGTTTGGATTTCTGTTGATTAGTTTAAAATAAAATAAATAGTGCGTCCCTCCATAAGATTTCGAAATCCCAAATTTTGCCCTACAAGCCATTTACGTGCCCACCCCTGATATATACCCTAGATATGAAATTAAAGAAATTGGTGTTTGAAGTTTTTGTTGCAAAATGACATAAAATAATGTTTTTCGTTAATAATACAACAATTCCCACCTCGTAGTACTATACCAAAAATTTGGTTATATCCTTATGGACATTGTCAATACTAGAATGAAAAACAATTAGTCTAAAAATAAATTTTCTTAAAAGTTTCTGATCATAACTTTATACTTAAATGAAAGTATAAAATAAGTAGTACGCTTTACTTTATGTATTGAAATGATGAAAAAATTAACTAGTGTAATTTGCTTTTTTTCAAAACTAATTTATTCTTTCTTTTTTTTTCTTTGACAAACATTATCAAACATAGAAACTAGATTTTCTTTACAAAACAATATCAAGAATAAGTATTCAAATAACAAGTATATTACAGTTCGGCCAACCTGACAAATTGATTGACCACAATCAAACTCAAAAAAAAAAAAAATACAATTTAATTCAACATTATTAGATGATGTGGCAAGATTTAAGCTAATATTAATTTGGAGTCAACCATTTCCGAAGCTTTTTTGCTTCTACTACACTTTTATATGGAATTTGCGTTAACTGACAATTTTCTATGTCCTTTATAACATAACGATCATTTGCTAAAACCTTCTCTATAATATAGGGACCACGATATTTTTCACAAAATTTTTTATTTTTACCAACAGTATTATCAATGTTCAAAACCACAACGTATTCACCAACACCGTAATTTTTTGCGGGAACGTGATGTTTTTAAAATATGACTCATTATAATTCTGTGAACGTTGAATTGAGTTAAGTGCTTTTAATCTTCTTGACATCAAGTCACGATTACTTTCATTATTAACTTTTTCATCTAAATATTCTGTTAGTTCATCTAGTATCTCTCCACGCTGGTGTATACCAAAAAGTAGCTGACTTGGTGTATCTTTGGTTGAACTGTGTTTAGTGTTATTTAAAGCGAACTCAACATGAGACAATTTTAATGACCAGTCAGAGTGATCAATGGGATCAGTTAGTTTACTTAAAACTGCCTTTATAATACGATTTACACGTTCAACTTGACCATTTGCCTGAGGTGATGCAACTGCCACTTTGATATGATCAATATTATTTTTTAAAAGAAATTCCGAAAATTCATTGGATGTAAAACAAGAACCCCTATCTGAAATTATACGTCTGGGTCGACTATAATAACTAAAATATTTGTCAAATGCACAACAAATTTCTTTTGTACTAGTGGAATTAACTGGGTATAATTTCACAAATTTCGTAAAAGCATCTATAGCTACTAATATGTATTTTCGTTTTGATTTTAATGAAGGTAATGGTCCAAAGTGGTCAATATGTATTGTGTCAAACGGTATTGGTTTCTTTGGTATGCTATGTAAATTTTGTTCATTTACTCGAGCCAGTGCTGAATATATAATACATTTTATGCAATTTTTTATATACGAAATTATTTTATCTTTCATGTTTGGAAACCAATAATTATTTCGTATCTTTTCATAACATTTCTCTACACCAAGATGTCCGATCTTTTCATGAATCATTCTAATTATATTTTTTTCCATTTCCTTAGGTACATATAACAATAATCGATTTGACTCAGTTTTACGAAATACAAGTCCATCTACTAATTCATAGTTATCAATTTCTTCATTTTCAAGTTTACGTAATAAATTTCCTATATTTTCGTCTCGACTTTGGGTTTGTTGTATCTGCACATCCAGCTCATTAGAGTTTACAGCCCCTACTACATTGCATTTTGAAATAATAGGATATACATTATTTTCGGTCACACATCTACTTAGAGCATCCACGTGACCCATAGATACACCACTTCGATGTTGAATAGTATAATTGTAGTTTTCCAATTCCAAAGCCCATCGAGCAATTCGAGGATTAACTTGTCTTTTGTTCAATGTCATTGTAAGGGAATTGCAATCTGTTATAATTGTAAATTGAATGCCTTCCAAATACACTCGAAACCGACGCAATGCATAGATGATAGCTAAAGTTTCCAATTCAAAGCTGTGATAACGCGACTCAGCTGGAGTTGTAGATTTTGAAAAAAACATAACAGGATGAAATTTTTATCATCTTGACGTTGCATTAGAATAGCTCCAAATCCATGAGTACTTGCATCACAATGTAATTCTGTTTCTTTTTTTCGGATCATATATTGCAAGTATTGGACTTTTTATTAACCGCTGTTTAAGTTCATTGAAAGCATTCAGACAATCATCAGAAAAATCATATTTCCTTTCCTTTCGTAATAATTCTAACAACGGTCTTGCTATGGTAGAAAAAGATGGTACGAACCGTCGAAAATACGAAAATAGACCAATACAAGTTTGTAATTCTCTTTGGTTTTTTGGAATTGTCAAATTTTTTATTGAACTTATATGGCTATCTGTTGGTTGAATACCTAAAGAACTAACAGAATATCCCAAATAGTCCAGAGATTGATAACCAAACTTACATTTACTTAGTTTAAATTCTAATCCTTTTTCATATGCACGTGCAAGTACCTCAGTCAATATTGCCAGGTGGGATTCGAAATCTTTTGAAGCTATTAAAATGTCATCTATATAAACAACAATTTTATGAGAATCAATTAAATCACGAATATTGTGTTTACAAATCGTTGGAAATTTGCTGGCGCATTTTTTAATCCGAAAGGCATTTTCAAATATTCGTATTGTCCTTGAGGAGTTACAAATGAAGTGTATGGTATGGAATCTTTATCCATTTTTAAATGAAAAAATCCGTCTTTCAAATCCATTATTGTAAACCATTTTTTAACCCGCCATATATTCAATACAATCCTCAATCAATGGAAGTGGAAAATTATCCCTAATTGTCTTCTTGTTTAAGGCCCTATAATCCACACACATCCGAGTTTCACCTGACTTTTTCCTAGTCAGGACAATAGCAGATGCATATGGAGAATTACTTGGCCTTATAATACCTCTACTTAACAAATCATCGATTATCTTCTGAATTTCCTGACGATCTCGTACAGATAATCTGCGGGGAGAACAATGAATAGGAGTGTCGTCTGACAACCGAATTTTCATTGTGTAGTTGTGAGGTTTTCGGATAATAGCTGTTGGTTCTGTGTAAAATTCCTAATTACATTCTCTAAATCGTGTACCTGCACTTTGCTCAATAGTGGATTTAAATTAACGTCACATAGAGAAGGTTTAACTATTTCGTTCAACGCGTTTTCACAATTTTCATTAATGTTTCTAGACACCAAAGAAATTTCAGCTTTTTTATTTATCGATCTTGTAGAATCAAATATACATAAGTTAGATTTATCTGAATTATTTGTACAAACTAATTTTATATTAAATTTGGTCATAAAATCTCTACCCAATATCATTGGAATTTGGATATCATTATCCGGAACAACAATTAATTTTACAGAATTAATAACATTTTGAAATTTAATTAGACATGAAATGACACCATGCATTTTCATATCATGATTTCCAATACCAACATAACCAGTCGGTGCTAATCTTTCAGAAAATGCGATGTTTTTGGGAACCGCTGACTTCGAAATGATATTTATCGGGCTACCAGAATCAATTAAACACGAAATATTCAGATAATTAGTATATTTTTTCCCAGAAGAAAGATAAAATGCCACACTCACCGTTTGAATAGGATCTACAATATCATTAACATCTACTGTTTCGGGAAAAACTGATGCAGCAACACGTTGACGTTTTGGACAATCCTTATGGAAATGTCCCATCTGATGACAAATAAAACAAGAGCCCGGTGGACGTATTGGTATTGGACATGCACTTTTAACATGACCAAACTGCGAGCAATTAAAACACCGAACATCTCTCCTTGGATTGTTTTTTCCGATTTTGACATCAGGATTATTCTTAATACGACGTTTTTCATACCTGTCTATGCACCGAATTAATTCATTTACAGTAGTTGATCCATATAGCAAAGAAACATTATTTGAACTGTCTTGCATACCATCAATTATAATATCAACTAATTCTTGACCCCCGATATCAGCTTGAGATGCAATAGTTTGCATTGATATTATGTAATTGATACACGATTCCGATGGCTTTAGTACGCGCGAACGTAACTTATGGTAAACTTCTTCTCGAGTAATTGTTCTTTTGAAAATCTGAAGTAAAGATACTTTTAAATCGTTGTATTGTAAAGAAGATGAAATTTCCATATACTCGCGTGCTGTACCCTGTAACAACCATTTCAGACACATCAATCGTTCTTGATCAGTAAAATTCAAAGCATATCCCTCGAATTGGGAAAACCATTTGCAAATATCTTGATTGTCATTACCACTAAATTTGGGAACCATTTTATCCAATTCTTCATAATTAATTTTACATCTTTTATTAACATTAACATTTCCTTCCAATTCTAAAAGCTGTTTTTGAAGATTCATCATTTCACAGCGCATTCCTAGAATTTTAATTTGATTTTCTAATTCTTGAGATTCTTGACTTGATGGGTATTGTAAATTAGCTGTAGAGTAAATTGGTTGAGAATTGGAAAATGTAGTACCACCACTTGACAGATCAGATGAAGCAAATGTAGTTTGTATGTTAGATCTTGATGTGACATTTGATGTAGCTGAGATTGCACCGGAAGAATCGAAAGCAATCAACGGTCTTTCTATAGAATCAACGGAAATGGTTGACAAAACGGGAAATGTTGTAACGGAAGGAAACATATTTGAAGACGTTGTAACAGTAATTATATCGGAAGACGCAACGGAAGTAATACCAGCAGAAGTAATTGCACCGGAAGATATTGAACCGGAAGTAACAGCAGCAGAAGAATTAACAGCATCGGAAGAGATTACACCAGAATCATTTTCGTTCAGGTCGGTGATTGATACACCAATTTCATTTGGATTTATGGCTTCATAAAGGCTTCTTAATTGACTCATTGTAGCTGATTCAGGAAATGATATTCCTGCATCCACCAAAGTATTAATAATTCTTTGTCTTGTTGGCCGTAAATCCATTTTTTTTTCTTAACCCCACACCTGAATTGTAATTTGCTTTTTCAAAACTAATTATTCTTTCTTTTTTTTCTTTGACAAACATTATCAAACATAGAAACTAGATTTTCTTTACAAAACAATATCAAGAATAAAGTATTCAAATAACAAGTATATTACACTAGTCACTAGTCCGGATTTATTACAGAGACCCGAAGTTATATAGAAATGATGTGTTTTATGGTGTTATTGAAATTGCAACGAAATGACCCATATCAAATAACATTTTAAAAATAACATCGATAAAATATTTATTGATAGAAAATGTTTTTTAAGAAAATTATACAATGAAAAGGTTGCTAATGAACATTTAATAAGGAAATTGCAGTTGCACAAGTATAAATAACTTTTGAAATGTGGGTTGGGAATTAAGAAATTAAATTAATAATTCTATTTATTGAATAGAAATTGTTCCTTAGTAGTGAAATGAAATTTTTCAAAACAAATTTTAGTAAACCTAATAGAATATTAATACACCTACATTAAAGTGAGTTAGGTATTCAAATACAGTGAAACTTTTCAATTGTGGACAACGTTGATTTGAATTCTCGACTTTTTAGAACTCCTGGGAATCGGGACAAACTATAGCGGGAATTCCCGGAATTTTCACAATTGAAATTTATTTAAGGTTTTGGTAGTGAAAGCTTCTTTTTCTTAGAGAAACAAAATGATATTTAAGTTTAAGGATCACTATTAATTTACACACAGAGAAATTTTTTGCTTTTTGCCAACTGAAATTCGGTTATTACGAATGTCAGCCGGTTGGTAAAACTGAACATTAGTATTCACAACAAAGTTCGGTTAATTTAACTGAATTTTTGTTGTTAGACCCATAATATTTAGAAAACTAATATAAATATCACTGTACTAACTGAATTTATAAGTTGTTACCATTAATATACACCTTCCAATTCGGTTGGCACTTTATTTCTCTGTGTGTAGAAATATTTTTAATCATTTACGATACACTAGAGCCCCGACTTGCGTCGTCCCGATTTGCGTCGTTTCGATTTGCGTCGCTTTTTAAAAACTGGAAAAATTTGATTTGCGTCGTTGCAATTTCAACTTGCGTCGGACCGAGTTGCGTCGTTTTGACCCCGATTTGCGTCGGTTCGATTTGCATCGTTTTGATTTCGATTTGCGTCGTTTTGTTTCCGATTTGCGTCGTTTTGTTTCCGATTTGCGTCGTTTTGATTTCGATTTGCGTCGCTAAAAACGGTTAAATTTTTTACTGCAGCATTGTTGATGACCATTTTTAGCATTTGTAGTGCCTAATTCAGCATCTTTTCTGTCGTTTAGCATTTTTACAACTTCTGGCAACACTGATCGTCACCTGTACGTTAAGAAGTTTTCAAATTGCGTGAAATAAGGGGAATTCCCTTTCTTTGTTATATAAGTGGTGCTAAGAACAACTGTTGGTTATGGTAAGAATTTAGTGTGTGATTCGCCAAATACCTTAAGGACGTAAAAAATGAGTCAAAGTTAAAGAAAAGTAATAAGTTTGGAATTAAAATTGGGACGTAATAAAACTTTTAAATCGGGAGAAAAGGCTGTTAATATAGGAAGAGCTCTTGGACTAGCACCTACAACAGTAAGAACAATTTGCAACAGAGACAGTGATAAAATAAATCAATTAGCTGAAATTGTCACAACACTCCAATCTAAACAAGATACTATAGCAAGAAATCCCTTATTGGTTAAGATGGAGTCCCTACTTTTAATTCGGATACATGATCAAAATAAGCGAAGAATGCCACTGAGCAAGGACGTAATAAAAAAAAAATTCTTTCTATATACTCCGACCTTAAGAAAAATATTGCATCTAGTAGTAACGGAAATTCTGATGATTTAACCGCTTTAAAACACGGGCAAATTTACATAATGTGGCATTAAAAGGAGAGTCAGCCAGTGCAGATTCAGCAGTTCAGTAGTAAAAGTTTAAGATTGAGCTGAAAGCCATAATTGAAAAAGGAGGGTATTCTGCTAAGTAGATTTTGAATGCGGACGAACCCGGTCTTTTTTCTTAATTTATTGTTTTTTTATTTCTTTATAATAATTATAAACATTTGTTAAAGTAAATGAAATAAATAAAAATGTATTCATACTTTTTTTTTATCAAAAATACAAAATTTTTGCTTTGTTTTGAATATTTTCCCCAATAAATTAGATTTCAGTGCATTTATATAGAAAAAGGTGATTCGATTTGCGTCGTTTCGATTTGCGTCGCGTTTCTCCGTCCCCATTAACGACGCAAGTCGGGGGCTCTAGTGTACTTTAATAAAAACAACCCAGTGTAGAAAAGCATTACCATATAAATGGTTATATAAGTACATATATATTTTGTACTGTCAAGTGCTTACAATTGTGATTACAAATCTCATTACTTTTATATGCGGATGTCACGCAAAATAATGAGGTATCTTTTCTAAATACCTTATGCTTACTAAATACTAAATACCTATATGCTTACTAGTATGGACAAACATAATGAGTATAAAAATTAATTTTCAAAAAACTAAATTTAATTAAAATAATTAGTATTTTAATAAAATGTGACCACACGGGATTCGTAAATGGGGCTACAGGTTGTTAGTCATGCACTCTACCATTTGAGCTATCGCAACATGTTATACGTGATAGATAAAAACAGAAATGACTTGCTTGCACGAATGTCATTACTTTTGACTTTACAAAAAATCAAAAGTTAGTAGTTATGTATGTACTTACTAGAAGTGAAGAAATTTTAAGTCTTCAAATAGCTTTAAAATTGTTTTACATCGTTACATTATATTTAAAATTATATTCAGTATTTGACAGTGCAGTGAAGTTAAGACAAAATTTTAGATATATTGCTGCGTTCTTTCAAAGCTGTCTATTGGAAATATGTGTCTGCTGTTTGAAATGTTCAACACTAAGAGATTGTACTGTACTTAAATATGTAAAATATTTTTATTGAAACTTTAAATGTCATGTTGAACATGTATTTAACAAACATATACAACAGCCTACATATTTACATTTGGACTTCCATATACCGGCATAAAGTGCTTTAGGCATTTTGCTATAGATGATGCATCTTTATCAATTTATTAAGATCAAAGGAAAAGGTCATTCTCATGCAATGACAATCTCTGTCTCTATGGTGTGTGTGCTTTTTTTGTGTTAAAAAGCCGCCTTCATGACTAATAGTTTAAATGGTTGATTCCATAAGAAAGTGTTGTTTCAAAGTGCTTGAAATGATTGAAAGCTAATTCGAATGTGTTTTTTTTTTGTAAAAAATTGTTTAGATTTAATTTAAAATTTTTGTTAAGTCCCATCACAAATTAGTCATAATGTCAATGTTCATGGTGAAAAATAAAAATTGAAATATAAAATAAAACCACAAACACCCAACCAACCAACCAACGGAAACCAGCAACGACAACAAAAAGGAACTATACTAGTTTGTTTCGATTTACTACTATCATGTGGCACTTTATGAAAGTGAAACTAATGGGCGCTTTGCCAAAAAGTCAAATGTCTCATACTAAACAATTTATTATATTTTTGTGTTATTTTGTATTCTTTTTTTTCTGCACTCAATCTGAACACACTATTTTTTTGAAGAAGAACTCCTAAAATAATTTAGTATATTTATACTTATCTATTCTTAAGGTGTTGAACACTGTTTCCTGTGTTGATAACTTATAAAGAGCAGCAGGAAATGTGGAAGTTATTTTTAGTACAAAAATTTCTAAATAGTTTCAAACTAATTTTAAATTAAACGGTCTGGCCATTTGGTGTACCTTTAAACAATTGATTAATGGCTCTGAGGAAATGATAGTAAAAACCCAGTTTAAAGTGGGATATAGTTTTGTTCTCAAACGCACTTAAATCGTCGGCATTCGAATTTTCAAAAAATTTTAAAATTGCAAAATAATCGCAAATTTTCACATTTTTGAAATTTTGTTTCAATTTTGTTATGTTTTGTGTACCTTGAAACAGTTAAGCCCAAATTACTCTAGCGGATTCGTAACTCATAACGTAACTCGTTTATGAAACGTTATATGAGTTAAAAGAAAACAGGAAATAATTGCGTTGATTTGATTCTCTCTAACTCATTAAAGGAGAAATTTTTTTGTTTTATTAAAATTTAGCTTTCATCGAGTAGTCAAAAGTGAAATGGCAGTTTTGAAGTTTCATAAATTTAGCTGATGGTTAAAAATCAACTTAAGTCAAGTGAAAATAGAAGCAAGACTACAAAGTTTTTATGCGAGAAACAGATATATTTTTCGACCAATTCTAGATAGTAATTATACTTTTTGTTTGGAAAATTTAAATATTTTTGGAAAATTCAAATTTTTATGGAATATTTAACCTTTTTTGGAAAATTTAACACTTTTTTATAAAACTTTAAATTTGTTTATTTTTAACACACCCAATGCAAACTATTCAATTATAGTTAAAGTCGTTTAAGACGAACCTTCGGTTATTACGAACAAGGGATACCAAACGGGACTGATTTTTATAAATTTTTCGTATTTGGAAAACCCTATAAGTCCCGGGATTTTTTGGAATTCCGGGATTTGTTTAGATTTCGGGACCAATTCGTTGTTTATATATTTTAATCCATATAAAACATTCAAATAAAATAATTCATTAGAATATTTTAAAACAAACAAAAACTATTAACTCATTATTGACCAAGTGTTCCGTTTTCAACACAGTATTTTTAAACGATTATAGTTTTAAATTGAAAGTATATCTAAGCGGTTTAAAAACGTTAAACTAATTAAACATCTTCACTACAAGCGTGAATAAAAACTTGTGAAAAGTTGTTGTTCAGAGTTGCCAAACAAATATTTAAAAAAAAATCAATTTTTACATTTTTTGATGGGATCTTGTTCAAAAATTATTTAAAAATATAGAAAAATTTAATCTTACATATTTTTGATTGTTCTGTTGATAAGACAAAATGAAAATATTTTTTTTCTGAAAATTAGTTCATCAATGGAGCATAGTTTTTGATAATATGACCGATCGAACTATGAATTTTTGAAATTCAGAGTGTCTAAAATATTTCAAAATTTATTTCGTTTTGATTCAAAACATAAATAATATCTTTTTTTCCCAATTTATAACGAGTTTCCAACCTCCGTATATTTACAAAAATAAAGCAAATCAAACATATTAGCTAGGTTGATACTAGTATTTCGATCTGGCTAAAGATCTCATCAGAACCCGAAGTTTTAGAAAAGTTAGAGCCTCCATAATAGGCAGAACTTTAACAAACAACCTATTAATAATCAATTTTGCTCCATTCTTGTCTTCTTAGTAATCAAGCACGTGGTTAGGTCTTTTCCTAACAAGCATCATTACGTTACTAATCTTTGAAGACCAAAAATGTTCTATTTATATAAAAAAAATTTTAGTTTGTACTCTGGCTCAAGTAATATATTTTACAGTTATACTAGTTTTTTGTTTTTATATACATCGAGATTATTTTTAAGTTATTTCCAATTTATAACGAGCTTTCAACCTCCGTATATTTACAAAAATAAAGCAAATCAAACATATTAGCTAGGTTGATACTAGTATTTCGATCTGGCTAAAGATCTCATCAGAACCCGAAGTTTTAGAAAAGTTAGAGCCTCCATAATAGGCAGAACTTTAACAAAAAACCTATTAATAATCAATCTGGTTTTTATCTGGTTTTTACTAAAATACTAAATTACTAATATACTGAGTCAGCAAAATTTTAGTCAGGAGGGTGCTTGCAAAAAAATTGCTAATGTCAGCAAAATCTTTTGCTGAAAATCAGCGATCTGATTTTTAGCAACAAAATTAGTAGATTCAGCTAAAGTTTTGCTAACACTTAGTAGATTAGAAATTAAAAAACCCTTGCTAAAAATGAATAAAATTTTTGCTGAATATTAGTAGACTGATAAAAACTCAAAAAATTTGTAGAAAAATTATACTGGTGCTGAAACAGTGCTCTTTAACGTTGGCACGTCCATTGGCAAAACTTTTCAGCTCTTCGTACCGTGCGGGAATTTTCCCCTCTTGCTGGAAGGTGGCCAATGTCCAGCCTATCCCTAAAAAGGGTGCGGCTAACAACCCTGAAAATTACCGCCCAATCGCAATTTGCTCTGCGCTCTCCAAAGTGATGGAGACCATGGTTAACCACTATCTTGTGAAATATTTAGAGACCAATTCACTTTTAAATGATCGACAGTATGGATTCCGTAGTGGTCGATCTACGGGAGACCTGTTGGCGTTTCTATCGGAACGTTGGAGCCGGTCAATCCACCGCTTTGGTGAGAGTAAAGTGGTTGCTCTAGATATTTCTAAGGCGTTCGATCGTGTGTGGCACGGGGCACTCGTGACCAAGCTAGTTGCTTTTGGTGTCGGTAATGTCTTCTCTCGATTTATAACGAGTTTTCTCAGAGACCGCACTATACTTGTTGTTTTAGATGGGGTCTCATCAAACGAGTTTCAGCTAAATTCAGGGGTACCGCAAGGTTATGTTCTTTCTCCTACCCTTTTTCTTATTTTTATTAATGACCTTCTTGGTCAGACCATCAACCCTATCTACTCTTTTGCAGATGACAGCAACATTTGTCATTCATTTTCATTCGATCACAGGCCAAGCTCTTTGGAGATAGAGGGCATGCGGCAGAACATGAATGACACACTCAATCAAGACCTTTCTACAATCTCCGAGTGGGGTCGCGCGAATAAGGTCGATTTTAATGCACGCAAGACCCAATGTTGTATGTTAACCCACAGACGGGCTGTGGAATTGACATTGTCATCTGTAACTATGGATGGTATAGGTATTGAGGAATCGGATACTCTTGATGTTCTGGGCATGAGAATACAATGTGTCTCGGTTTTCTAAAACGGTGCAAGACTTACTTCACTCCATCCGATCTCCTTACTATTTATACCAGCTACATCCGGCCAAAAATGGAATACAACTCTCATATATGGGCAGGGGCTCCACTGTCTATTCTGAAGCTTCTGGACCGTGTTCAGGGGAGGGCGGTGAAGCTTATCAATGACAGTAGTGTATCCAACTCTATTGATTCATTGGAGCATCGTCGGAATGTGGGTTGTGTGACACTTTTCTATCGATATGTGTTTCGCACAACGCATTACAGAGAAAATTCGTTTTTTAGTCGAACGATTCGTATGTGGAACAAACTTCCTTCAGAAGTCTTCCCTGTTACTTACAATTTAGAAAAATTTAAATCAAATATCCACAAACACTACTCCCTCTTTCCTCCTTCCCATACCTTATTTTCCTGATCAATACAATGCACTGCATGAGTAGGGGGCATCCCCTGAGTATTGGTTAAATTATAAAAAAAAAAAAAAAAAAAAAAAATGTTCATACTCCCAAATTGACGATATAAATTAATGTAAAATCTAAAAACAATAGAAATAATTATATATAATATAAACGACATTATCATTGAACTGCTTATATAAAATATTGTCTAAATGATGATATCTTTTAAAGGATCGCAAATGCCGCAGAGAATTATAGAAACGAAACGAAAAAATAACAAAATATAACATATACAACACTTTTTTGCAATAAGAAACAGCAAATAGAAAAATCTACCTAAATCTTTTTTTCACTACTACATCGTCACATGCCGCGGCATCTAATTCATTCTGGGTATATCTTTCAGTCTGGTTGTCGTTCACACTATTGATGTTCTAATCAACACAATTTTTTTTAGCAAAATCAATTAGTAAAACATTAGTAAAACATAAGTTCAAAACAGCCAAGTGCTGAATAAGTATATCTAAAATTTTAGTTTAAAACATAATGTACAAGATGTTTTACTAACTTTTCTACTAGCTTATTTTTTTAGTATACCATATGACAATTTTAAAAAAATGGTCAAAATACACGATATTTAAAAGAGAAAAAAATAAAAATTGGTAAATTTTCAAAATTTCAAAATTAAAATTTCATATACAGCACTATTAAAGATATTTAAACACTTTTAGTTTTATGTCCATCGGACCTATGACATGTCTTTAATACCAGCAAAAAATAGTGCTTACCTGAAGCGCTTCAGGAAGGCATTATTTAATTACGAAGCGCTTCCAAAGCAATCCAGAAGGCATGATTTTTGTTTTTGTAATTATCAGTTAAGTTATTTCGGAAGGTTAAAAAAATTATTTCAATTTTACTTTAAAAGATTCGTTACATATTAGATATTTAGTTATTAAATTTTTTTTCCACCAATTAAATTGATTCAAATTAGATTTATTTACTTTTGCGAAATATTGTAAAAGCTGAATTACAATTATTAACATATTATTTACTTGACCGGAATTAATGCATATTTTCAATATATTCTATTGATCCGGTTCATTTAAAAGGGAATAAAAAAGAATTTAAGTCTTTTAATATTCACTAAAATTAGGTCACTTAAATGTCAATATGTAAAAACTTGGTTATGTAGAAGTCTTTCTAAAAATCATAATTGTGTTCTATAAAGTTTTTACTTTATGATACTCATTATTTTATTTTTTGCGTTTTCCTGCAAATATGTTAAAGTATGTACTTTCCGTTTTTGTAGTACTTATATTGCTCTGCAAAAATCACGTCAGAGCACTTAATTTCAAAAGTAGATAAAAAAAAATCCAGGAAAGCAATATATCTGTAGTTTAGTATTAACCGTAGTAAAAACATTTCAAACCTAACTATAAGATCATCATAAAAATTTGTGGAACGAAAGAAGTCGAACCTTAGTGGGACTTATTTCCTCTCTGTTATATTCGGTCTTATTCTCCATTAATTAACTCCCACCCGTAAACAAGAAACAACTCCCAACAAAAAAGAAAACTTCGTTGAGACTTAGGACTTTCACTAGAAAAAAATTTTGTACTGCTTTTGGCGCTTTACTGGTAGTGGTACTGAATCTAATTAATTAATGAACTATCGCTTCTGAATGGTTTCAGATTTTGTCAAAATTTTTGATTTGTATTTTTAAATTACGCCTAATCCAAAATAATAACCATTTTAGTAAAAACTTTAAACTAAATTTTTGACATTAGAAAAACTAAACACAAAAACGTAAAAAAATCAATAAAACAAAGAAAGAAAAATAGTTTTGACTTTGGGATGATCTTGTAAAGCTCTGAGACTATTAGAAAACAATACATATGTAATTGCTAAAAACTACATCTTGTTAGTGCCAATCAAAACAAGTTTTGTTAAAATCGTCCTGAAGGTTTTCCTATAATGACAAAAAGTAAAGGTGGAAAATATATCAACCATTGGTCGTCAAAGGGTTAAATACAAAAGAATAAAACAAAACAATCACTACACGAAAATAAAGTAAAAAACTTCAAAATAAAACAACACACTACAAAAAGAAAATATAGTTGAAAAGCAATGATATCCCCTTGGTCGACATGTAACAGAATAGGTCAATAAAGGACAATTGACTTATTTGTTTACTTTTTCGCTTTTTTTTAGTTTTAACAAAAAAAAAAAAAAACAGCTTTTAACCCCTTAACTGGTTTATTAATATCAAAATAAATTGTTAAAAATCGACATAGTATATGGATCCATACATGAACACACATGCGTGATACATGTCCACATGCATATATACATGATTCATGTGTGTTCATAAGTCTTATGAGGATATATATATGTTAATCTGTGTGCCTTAACGAAAATTGAGGTAATATTTATATACATAATCAAACATTTCTATACATTTCCATACATGGTCATACACATATGTACATTAACGAAACTTGAGGTAATATTTATATACATATATGATCACAAATGAAATCTTTTGCTGAACATATATGAATTCCGTATGTTGCAGTATAGACAAGTATGGACAAGTATGACCTTGAGTCACTTCATATATGAGCATGAATGAGTTTATGCATGTTCATAACCGGGTATGCAAAAAGAGTTTCACAAAACGTTCCACAACTTTTGAACAGACAGTCCAAAATTACAATTCAATGGATCAAATGAAAGATAAGAATTTATACAATTAAGATGAAAGTATAATTATGAAAGTATCATTATTTTTCACTTAAATATAAATCTTGTGTAAAATTAGCTATCCAGTTTTTTTTTTTGCAGAACCTTTAATCAAATTTTAGTTTCCATTTTTTTTTTTTATTTTCATTTAAATTTATTAAAAATAATATGGAAATTGTGTGCGTGTTATTAATATGTTTCTTTATTTCACCCAAAATCTGACGCATTTTTTATATGTAAATGTTTTCCATTGAATTTCTGCCACAAAGTTTATTGTGCGTGTTCGTCTGTCAAATTTTATTGGTTTTTTCTTATAGTTTATAACTTTATGTGGCATGTTATTATTTTGTGTAGTTTTCGATTTTTCCCCATAATTTAAGAAATTCATATTTTATATTCTGTATTTCATATTCACAATAAATTTAATATATTTTCCATGTTATTTTTTTATAATTTGTTAATTCTTTTATGATTTCATATTTAATATTTTGTAATATTGAAGATCTCATAGATGTTTTCCATGTCTAGAAGACTATGTCTGACAAATTTTGATTCAATTGCCAAATATTATAAATCTTTACATTCGTATGTTGTTCTATATCAATAAATTATTATAAATCCTTAATGTCATCGGAACGTTCTTCTAAAAGATAATAAATAGCTTTGTTTTATTTTGTATTCGATTTTATTAACAAAAAAATAAATAAATAAATAATGTTCATGAATAAAAAAAAAAACAACTAATTTATACGAATACATAAATATATATATTATTGCAAAATGTGTTAAAAAAATAAATTATACGGGAAATAATTTAATGAGGGTTTAGTGTTAACTTATTAACGCCTTAAAGTATACCAACAAATATTTTTCAGTTTTTATTTTTTTTAATTTAACCAATTTTTTAACAAACATAGATTCCGTGGAAGTTTTTGGACCAAACTTGGTTTTAGAGTTCTCAAATTCCAAACTCACGGGAATCGGGAAATTTTTTTCGAACATTCCCGGGATTTTTTTTATGAAAAAGATAAATATATTTAAATTCAACAATCGATGTTAATGTAATGTTTGTTAGTCTCAGTTAACACACGGCAATTTTACTTGCGCAAGTCTTGATGAAGAGGGAGGAAAGAGAATGGAAGGGGGTACAGACTTGCCAGTACTGCAATTCCGTTTTTGTAGAAGAGGGAGGAAAAGAGAATGGAAGGGGGTGCAGACTTGCCCGTACTGCAATTCCGTTTTTGTTTGTCATCCGCAATTTACAACACGAAGTTTCAAAACGAAATTGCTGAAACAAACTTTTCCTGTGTGAACACAAAAGCAAGTTCAAAGGAGAATTGAAGAAAACTTGCGCAAGTGAAATTGCCGTGTGTGAACCGGGACTTATGTTATGTTTGTGCTCCTAAGAACAACTATAAATATTATTTTGTCATAACATTTTTAAATTCTTTGTCGTATATTGCAATAAATATTTGATCTCTATGTGGTTGTTATAATGACTAAGATCTTGAGATCTTTAGCCATATCGAAATACTAGTATCACCCTAGCTAATATGTTTGATTTGCTTTATGTTTGTAAATATACGGAGGCTGACAGCTCGTTAGAATTTAAACTAACATTAAAATAATCTCGATGTAATTAAAAATAAAAAATACTAATAAAACTGTAAAAAATATTACTTTAGCCAGAGAAATTTTTTTTTTTTTTATTAATAGAACATCTTTGGTCTTCAAAGTTTAATAACGTCATGATGCTTGTTAGGAAAATACCATAGCCACGTGTTTGATTACTAAGAAGACAAGAATGGAGCAAAATTGATGACTAATAGGTTTTTTGTTAAAGCCTACTCTGGAGTCTCTAGCTTTTCAAAACATTCTGGTTCTGATGACATCTTTAACTAGATCGAAGTACCAGCATCAACCTAGCTAATATGTTTGATTTGCTTTTCTTCTATGCATGATAAAAAAATTTAAAAATTGATCACTATGCGTGAACAAACATTCCACTAAATTTATTTTTGTATTAAAATTTAAAATCCATTGAAAATATCGTGGAATTATTAGAAAAGAAAAAAAATTAAAAAAAAAAATGCAGTATATAATGTAAGTAGAAAAACCGTGATATTTCAAAAACTACAAATGAGAAAACAAATGTTTGCCAGATTTAGGCTAGGCGTAGCTAAATCTATTAGTAAATATGTATTACAAAGACATGTTCTGCAAAAAGATGAAAATTCTGCAGTCACAGCTAAAAAAGTTTATAAATTATCATATATTTTCATATATGGTTTCATGTATGATGACACATGGTCCCATGTATGGGCATATATGTAGTGTATGGAAGCATATATGGGTAAAAACATTCAAAGCAAACGTTCATATATGGATATGTATGACACCATATATGATAATATATTGCATTTATCGGTTCATATATTGCTTCATATAGGCTATATATCTCCATATATGAATTCATATATTATTCCATATATGGGCAATATGTTTTAATTTTTGATCAGATATCACCATATATGAGGACGAAATTGTTTTTATTTTTAAGGCCTTCTCTCTGCTGTATGAATTCCTGACAAAAACATATATAAAAAAATAGATTTTGCAGTTTGTATAACTTATAAAGACGAGAATGAGTTATAACCCGAATCTTAAGAAATATCAGTCGTATTTTATGTACTTTATTCTGAACCGGGATTATCCATATTTTTTTTTTAATTTTTACAAAAAAAATAAAATTACTTAAAAACATTCAGCATATTATAAATTTTGGAGCTTTTTGATAGCAATAAATTTTCGGAGTCTAAAATGTATTCATTTGTGGTGCCAAAACTGTTTTTTTTTTTTTAATAATTCAAAAAAACTATCAATTTTTGAAGTAATATTTGAGCGATTCAAACTAAGAAATAACGAATTTTTTAAAATCCGTATTTTAAGTCAATAAATTATGCTTTTTACACCAATATCCCGATTTTTCGCCCGCCTTTTATGAAAAGCTTTCTTAGTTGAAATGCTCCTGATTACTTCTCAACGATTTTTTGTGTGTATCAAACACAAGCATTTGATTTAAAGTTTTTTTTTTTATAAAATTCATAAGTATTCGTACCAAATTACTTCTTTTGTCGGCTGGCTTGATTACTATTTTTATCGTCATCATCATCATCATTTTTTAAATCATCGAATTTTATTTATTTTTTTTTGAACTAGTTGGTTTACCATTGTCCATACTCTTATTAATTTTCATTAAATTCTTTACCTAATTGTAGTTTCCTAAAAAATTTCACTTTAAACTATTTATACATATTAATGCAATTCAAATATGAAATGTATGAAAATATCAGTAACATGTTCTTAGAAGTATAATAGACACCTTTTCTTTTAATAAAAAGACAATATTTTTGATAAAAACTTAAAACATTTAATTTTTTTATATGAGCATGTAGGAAAAGAAGAATAAACGTTTTTCTCTAAAAATTATAAACACTATTAACTTTTAAATCAGATTTATATAAACTATTTTTTTAACTTTGGAAAAATAGTTAAAATTTTAAGTTCTTTTCTAAATATTTCAGGACGTTTTTAATAGATATGAAATTTTAATACAAAAATTTGTTGTTAATTGGAATGTCTAGTTTATGCACAATTATAAAATAAAAAAAAAAAATTTTAAATGCAAAAAAATTTATAAGCATAAAACTTAAAAATAACATTTTCAAACTTATGTGATATTCTGATACAAACGCCAACATGTTCATTATTGTGTAACGAATAAAAAAAACATTTAGAAGACCACTCAATCGATCCGTATTATAGATCTAAATATGGAACAAATAAGTAAAAAAAAAAATTTGAAGTGGATCTTCATTTCAGCTATTGAAGTTACCGGTTGTAGAACATTTTGACCAAAAAAGTTTCGAATTTTTTTTTCGAAATTTGACAGAATATAATTTAAAAATATAAAACATCCTTATCTTTTATAGTTTTTATTATCATGTTGATGAAAAAATGAAAATGTATTTTTGAGCGAAAAAAAAAATCATCGATTTCATATAATTTTTGGAAATCTGTCCGATCGGATGACGAATTTTTTAAACTAACAAATTTAAAAATATTTCAAAATTTATTTCGTCTTCACTTAAAACACAAATAATGGATAGTTTTTATTAAATTCTAATAAACTTATAAAAATCATAACGTCAGGTTTGCCCTAAAGCAATTTAAAAAATGGTCATGCACCACACCATTTAAAAAAAAAAATACAAATCGGTTTACATGAAAAAAAAACTTTCACATATTTTTGAATAAAAATTGTTCACAAAGTTATAGAAAATTAAAATCTTTAAAATATCTCCAACTGTCTAGAATTTATATTCTGTCAAAATATCAACTTTTATTGTTAACATTTTCACTAGACGGCGCACTATGGTCTAACGTAGTGTCAGACCGCCTCATAACTAGTTTTTACAAATGTTTGAATTTCGACAAAAAAACTTGTATTATTTTACAGCGAAGATCCCAAAATATAAAATTTGAAATTTTCTTTTGATACTTTGTTAATAGAAATAATCGGAAATTACGATCGAATTCACTTCTTTTGACTACAATGATTTATGGAAATGAAAATACAACATATTCAAAGGAATATATTTAATATGTTTTACTGTACAATATAGAAATGTTATACCTTTTTGAAAAGGAAATTTTATGCAGATTCTTATTTTGTTGCTAATTTTTGAATTTCTCTTAGTTGATATATGTTCATCTGAAACATATAATGATTTAAATGAGCATGTCTAAACTTTGGCAATGATTTTAAATATGAGCTGCACTTAGCTACACGCTCATATATACATATTATTGAAGCCTGAATTATTGCCAAACTAATGTATAAAAATTCTAAACAAATTCTACATACAAAAGAGTTCAAGAGCACAAGACTTGTGCCGAAATTTAATACCAAATAAAAATACACATTTTTTTTTTTTTTAAAAGTTAAGATATTTATACTAATTCGAAATGAAAATTTGAATTTTATTTTTACTTTTCATATAGTTCTTATTTAAATTGAGCCAATTTTAGCACCAAATTTTTTTAAACTTCCAAAAATATTGACTAAACTTAGTGACGTAGACGTATTAGAAAAAAAAGAACCGCAATTTTTGCTAATGTTTAATATCTTAGTGTGAGTTATTAAAAATAACTGTTTCAAATACCTCTTTAAAAACAGAAAAATATTATACAAACGCGTTACATTACTAGTTGAGGGAAATACATGGTGAAAGTATTATAAAATACTTTGCAGTATTGCCTATTGGTCAGCTGTCAGAGAATGTCCAAGAATCGCGTAATAAAGATTACAAAAAGTACCGCTTGCATCACTCACGAAAACGTTCACGATTCGCCACAAATGAGGATATTTTTAACAGACTTTTATACACTTCAGATCCATATGTGACAAGCTTTCGAAAACCATACGCCACATTTGCAACGACCTATATGAAGATGGTCTAAATCTTATGAAGTTATCACAACATATTCATACTGAAAAGTGAAAATAGCATGGTTATTAAAATTCATTTAATTTTTTCATATAAAAAATAAATCGTTTAATGTATATGCTCGAAATCGTTTAATGTATATGCTCGACATATGTATTAACAAAAAATCCTTAATGTTTGTTGATATGCTTTGCTTATGTAGAAGGATAGTATATGATGACATTAGAGAAAAGAATTGCCATTTAAAAGTTTTAACTGAAAGTTAAACTGGCAATTATGATAATGACTAGAGAAAAACAAATACACTAAAAATAGAAATCGTTCCTGGTAAATTTCATTCTAACTCAACACACAGAGTAATGTGGGATTTAAAGTCACCCAATTTCTTTAACGTGTGAGTTAAATAGAAGATATTTACGATTAACACTAAATGGCACGAAGAATGTTGATGAAGACCGTAGTGGGTCAGAAAATGCATTCCATTCATGCTAGTGTCTAATAACTTTTTTTGCGTTTTTTCTAATAGTCAAAGTAAATTATCATAAAAAAAAAATTATAATTTTTCTGTTAATTTAGAGAAAAATTTGTCATGATCTCAAACCGAACAAATAAAATCTCACACTAAAAAATATTTCACCTTATTGAAATATTTTTAATTAGCTTTTTTTTATTGTAACGTTTTTTTTTTCACATACACTAAGAATATGTAAATTTAACTCATTACTATATAAAATGTATGCAATAAAATACTGTTATTAGCTTATAATAATGCTCATGTCATGAATTATTAATATCAGTTGTTGTAAATACAAAACTTTTTGTTGAAAATACAAGTGCAAGTCATAACTACAAAAAGGAAATAAAACTCAAGTTTAATTATATATATTTACATAATCCTTTCAGTGACCGCTTTATTATTTACACATTTACTGTCAAATAAAGGGTAAGCCATCTAACGTTTTTTTTTTTCAACTAGTGCTTATTTCGTGAATGGTAACACTTAGCTCATGTCTGATTTGACAGATAATTAGTTTTATCCTTCCGCTGAACGAATATGGTCCGTATGTTCGTTATCTTGTGAAAAAAGTGAAAGAAACTGGCATCCTTATCGATAAACCAAAGCGTGAAAAGCCAAAAACAGTGCGTACACCCGAGAATATTGCTGCTGTGGCAGAAAGTGTGCGTGAAGCGCCATCAACATCAATTCACCGTCGTTCTCATCATTAAGACGAATTTTGCATAAAGACCTTGGTATGACGCCATACAAAGTCCAATTGGTTCAGGAGTTCAAAAAAAAAGTTATTTGGCGGACCCTTTATATTTAGGATAATTCATTCCAAATTTCTGAATTCTATCTCATCAAACAAAAAAGTTACAGATTTTTGATGCGAAATACCCAAAATTGAGCATTTAAGGCAAAAAAAAACTACAAACATTTTTAAATAAAGCATTGTTCTATATTTCTGCAAAGATTTGTTAAAAAATATCCAGCGGATGTATAACGTGTCTTTGAGGAGTTAAAGTTTTTGATATTAAATATTTAAACACTTTTGAGGAATATTATTTAATTTTAGTTTCATCACTCATAATTTTTTTTTTTTAAACAAAATCTATCCATACATTTATGGGCCTTCCCATTATATTCGTAAATGTTCTTTTAATCTACAATTGCTGCATTGCAGACATATTGAATACTAAAATAAACCAAATAACTACTTAAATATAAAACCAAAAACAAAAAGTTGGTATAAATATATATTTTTATATATGTAAGTACATGCATACTTTTATCACGTACATGTAGCAGTATGTACGGTTACATATTACGTACGTAGACTCCAAACCAAAAATAAGTTTTCTTTTTTTTTTGTAGCATTTGACGCGAAAGCAAGTAGCATGATTGTAAAGCTACTGCTTTACAAAATTCCAGACTTAATAATAGACCATTTTTATTGCGATTAAAACAAAATTTACATATTGTATATGAAATTGTACCAACATGTTGGACCTATATTTTATAACAAACTATTTTTTTAACTTAACTTTAAATAAATGTTTTGTCCAGCAGAAAACGAAAGGGCCAACAGCAGTAAAGTTTGGAATTTTTTATATTATTAGCGCCATGGGAAAATGTTGAAATAGTTTAAAAATAAGACAGACAAGTATCTTAATAGTATGTACTTTGTTTTTGTTTCAAATTCAGCTAAATTAAATTTCTTTATTTTTAAAGAAACTATGAATATTATAAAATTTTTAGCCACTTGACGTATGAGTGTTATTAATACCAGTAATATATTAAATGACTCATACGCCACATGAAATATGTATCACAATTACGTAGATAACAAGATAACAGATAAAAGTCAAAAAGAAAACACAAATATTTTATACAAAAAATTAAAACAAAAATGTTTAAATGCCATTGAAAGAAATCATATAAAACTGCATTTTAAGCTTAAAATATAGGTGATTACAAATTAAGGCTTTTTTGTGCTTAATTGCTATAGTTGCTAAACTATTTTTTCATTGGTTTACAATTTATATAAAAAGCAATACTAAAAGGAATTTAAAGATAAATCCAAGAAAAAACATTTTTCTAGCGGACGATTTAAAACTAAATTTATAATTTTTTTTTGTGTGCACTGCACGGCAATAAAGTGTTACTCACCTCTCTAACGGGTAAGGCCGACTCAGGGCAGTCTTCATAAAATTTACCACAAATGCGTCAAATGAGAGTTTTATATTTAGAAATTAATATTTTCAATAGAAAACTAAATTTGCTAAATATTTTGGGAAGAATTTTTTCGTGTGCCGTCCACGGTTTAGAAACGTGAAAATTTCGTAAAATTTCAAAAACTAATTATTTAAAAATAATAATAGTTTTCAAAAATCTAAAAAACCAATTTAAGTTGACTAAAAAATCTTTATGATAAAACATAAGCAAGATTGAAGCTTTATCTTTAATAATAAGTCCTTACTTTAGTCCAAAGACTCACAGGATTTTATCAGGATTCCTCTAAAGGACATCGTCTTAACTTATAAACTAATTGACGGATTTTTATGAAATTTTGCAGAAAGTAGACATTAAGTATTAATAGCAAAGCGTTGAAGTTTGTACCATCTAAATTTGAAGTTTAGATACTTTTTCGCCTAATTTAGCTTTTTCCAAAAAGTGAAAATCGAGTTATCTTCTTAAAAAGGAGCAGAAAGTAAATAGTTTTTCGAGTGTGGTTTTATCTTGGTAAGAGAAATAATTTTTGTAAAAAAACTTCTCTTTTATATGCTTTAGTTTCCAAAATGCACCCTTAAATATTTTGGCTCATAGCGCCTAAATTAGGTAACGATAAACAATTTTGTTGAAGAACTTATTATTTGTTTTTCGCAACGAGCACTTTTATGAATTTCGTTGCAAAACATCGTTTGCCAGTTAGAGAGTTAAAATTAAAATTTTGTATAAATTTTAAAAATAAACACTATAAAACAAATACAATGTTCAAAAATATTAACTACTTTTTTAAATTGACTCAAAGCCATTGCTCAGTGGGAGATTTCGAAAATTAGCTTTAATATATATGACTGAAAACATATAAAATCAACTATTCGATTTTCTCCATCCTTTCCGATTTCAAGCAAACTTGGTATAGAAGTTGTAACTTATATAACTATAACAGTGAAGGGCATAACACGTACTATTACATGTACGCTTGTATGTGTAGCAGCAAAAAAATTAAGTTCAGTAAGTGTACATTTGTATGTTGCGTACAAGGTTGCACTTTAGCTATTTTCCAGCCATATCTAGCGATTTTGTTTCCACCAAGCTATAAGCAGGAAGATTTAGCTATATATTTTTCGTTTTAGCTATTTTTAGCAATTTTTTTTTCTTCCTAGCTATTTTTAGTCATTTATTTTATTAATTATTTTCCAGACTTCGCGTTTTTAATTGCAGTGTGTTATTAAGGTGTCAAATTAAGTAATTTTGCAGCTGGACCTTGTGTTTATTACATCAAGCCTTTTAAATATATGTATACACACAGAGCAATAAAGTGACAACCGAATTGAAAAGTGTATTTTACTGGTAACAACTTATAAATTCAGTTAGTACAAAGACAGTTGCATTAGATTTCTGAATATTTTGGCTGTTGCAACTAAAATTGAGTTGAATTAACCGAACTTTGTTGTGAATACTAATGATCTGTTCTACCAACCGACTGAAATTTGTAATAACCGAATTTGAGTTGTAATAACCGAATTTCAGTTGACAAATAGCTAAATTTTTCTTTATGTGCATTAATACCAGGCAGGAAGATTTTTGCCATTTTGATCAGGATCTTTTGAAATTAAAAGACCAATGAAAATTTCAATTCTTTCACTAATGTTGCTACCTTTTTAAGGAAAAATCAAAAATGTTGTAAACTTTTTATTTTATTGCCGAAGAATACAAAACTAGTTTCATATACCGTCTCTTTTTTATAAAATTCGTCTGCTTCAAGCAATTAATATACTTAAAATAGCAAGCAATATCCGAATCACTCACTTTTTGTTAAAATTTGATTTGTATGCGAAATAATCAGCGGATTGGTTTATTATTTTGCACACATGTAAACCCTAATAATAAAATCGTAACATATATTTTTTAAATTTCCCATTACACAATTTTAAAAATCTCAATGTACAATAGGCGTTCGAAATACCCATAAAGATTCTTAAAGGCTTCTGAGATCATAGCAGTATGATTGTGATTTTCTTTGCCGATGAAGCCTTTATCTGATCGCTCCTTTATGACTCATAAAATATTCCTAAATATGCACTTAGAATACTATGTAGTTAAAGACCACTGCAAATGTAGTTAAAAACAATAAAATTTCTCTTACAGAAAGAACGACTTTCAGTAAATTCGACTAACATTGTCATTTGTTTTTTAATGTTCAATAAATGACTAACAATTGTTGTAAAAATAAACCACATGTTAGTAAAAAATAAACAAAAAAATTTTTTTTAATAACAAACAACTACTTTAAATAATTAATGTAAAATTATAACACAGTCATTTGAAATACAAGGTTGGAAAAATATGTAATTTGTTCTACAAATGACTGATATTTACATTAAAAAGGCAGAAACTGTATTACAATCGAAACAACAACATATTTTTAAAGCAGAAGTTCACTGGGTGTGAGCATTATTAAAATTTTTTTATTTTAGAAAAAAAAAATAATTAAATAAAATTAAATTAGAAAAAAAGAACACGGTTTGAAATTAAAAAATTAGTAAGGTTCTGATCCTCATGCTAATTTCAATGGCGTACTTTTTTATCTATAATATGACTCTAAAGTTTAAAGCCTCTATGCAATAATTCCCAGGTGCAAATGTGCCAGTGCAAAAGCTCTAAAAAAATTAAATAAGTCCCGTCTGGAAAAGGTGAAATAAAAAATGAAATAATTTCCAAAACAAAAATGAAACAAATCATAGGTTTTGGTTGTCATTTCATCATGAAATAATTTCCAAAGAATAAAAATTAAATAACTCCTAAAAATAGTCCATGCAACACAAATGAAGTAAGGGCGTACCGTTATATTCCCCAAAGTCGTATTGCCCAAAAACCAAAATGACATATTACCCAAATGTCCGCATATCCCCCAAAATTGTGGATATTAATATGTTATAACGACCAAATCAATGACAGAAAATCCAAAACTTTTTTTGAGTGCTATGTAGGGTATTCAATCGGTTAACCGTTACTCGATTAATCGATGAAATGATGTCGAACAATTGTTCGAGTAATTCGAAGTGGCCAATTTCGAGTAAAGAATAACTCGAACAATTTTGGTCGATTAATCGAGTAACTCGTGTAATTTAAAAATATGAACTATTTTATATTTTTTTAATATTTTGTATAAAATAATGTGACTGTTATAGTGAATATTTAAATGTTAAGTGTATTTTTATATTAAGTGAGCACTGTTAAAGAAATTATATTACGAAAAACGAAGAACTTAATGCGAAAAACTCCGATATCAAAGAAACTTGGATATTTTTTAAAGAAACAAGTTCTAAGACTGTGGTGTTTAAGATTATTGGTGCGGATTTGAGGGTTAAAAGTGGGATCAAACATTATTTTTTTTTTATTTAGTTGCCATTTGATCTAAAGAAACTACATATAAATACTATATTTTCAAAAAGGAATTTGTAAATGTCATTTACTAAAAACTTTTTGTTGGTCCCTTTTATGTCGTTGTAACAAGCCAATTTTAGAAGCCCTATATGGAAATTCATAGCGGTCCTACGCAAAATTTCCACATATTAAAATTTACATATAGAAGTAATGAAGTTTTCATTAATATGATGAAAATCTTCTTAAATATTCATGAAAGTTGTTTCAAAACTTCTTTATAATTTTTTTAGAAAAATTACATATCTCAAAATCCCAAAATGATAGGACAAAATGGACTATTTTTTCGTTTAGTACTAACACATTAATATAACAAAACAGTGTCAAGTCTGAGTGAAATTACAAAACGGATCACCTTACAAATATTTTTATAAAACAGTTTAATACATATTTATGAACCAGTTATATTGAAAGAAAACCAATGAAGATTTCAACATATTTATAAAGAATTTCATTGATATAATAACGCTTTTGCTTTGAGTGTACTGAGACAAAACTGTCGCAATAATAAATGATCTTAGCAAATGTTTTTCTCTTTTAGATATACTTTTTACTAAAGTTTTTAATTAATTTGTTAATTTTTATATATATGTTATATTAGTACTAATAAAATATAAAAACTTACAAAAATGTGAGTTTTTAGAAAATAAAATTAAAGTATTAAAATTGTTCGAGTTACTCGAGTTATTCGAGCAATTTTAAAATCTTACTCGCCTACTCGAGTAAATTAAAAACCTCAAAATCGAGTTACTCGATTACTCGAACAAAAGCAAACCCGAGTAAATTGAATACCCTAGTGCTATGGCATTTTATTTTGAAAAACCTTTTTTTTTTTGGGCGCTATGACGGTAAAAAAAAGAAATTATTGCCCAAAATCATAATTTATTTTTTTTTAATGTCAAAAGACATATGTCTTTTATGTCGGACGCAGAAAAAACTTTATTTTGCGAAGCCACCAGCCGCGTTCTAAGGAGAAAAAAAACCCTAAAGCGAAGGCCGCCACCCAGAAGAACTTGTTTTTCAAATCAGATGCCGAATCCGTTGAAATCTTATATTTTCAAGACATCAAGTAGCATTTATTTGACCTGTCATAACTCTTTATGTCCCAAAATACCAACCCACACCAAGATTTATTGCTTTTTAATGATTTTATTTTATCTATTTTATTAAAAATTTTACGTATATATTAGTGTCTAAACGTCAAATAAACAGAAGGCCAATGCTTTACTCTTTCGTTTAAGATAAAAAACAATCAATTAGCTGTTTAAATGACAAAACTATGACTGGTCAAATTATATTATTTATTGTCTTAAAATTAAGATTTCAACGGATTCGACATTGGATTTGTAAAAACAAGTTCTTCTGTGTGGCAGTCTTCTGCCGCTCTTAGGGTTTTTTTCCTCCGTAGAACGCGGCAGGCGGCTACGAGAAAAAAAAATTTTACTGCGTGCGACACAAAAAAATAAAATTGAAGCAATTTTTTTAAGTTTCCTTAAAACTCTTTGTTTGATTTTATGAATCAGCCTTGACATTTAAAGTCTTATGACATTAAAAAAAAAAATATGATTTTGGGAAATAACTTCCTTTTTTACCGTCATAGCGCCGAAATTTATTTTAACCAAGGAAAAAACTGTCATAGCGCCCAACAGAAAATGTTATTTCGTCCAAATCAATGTCGTATTGCCCAAAAACAAGAAAATTTTTACAACAACAATTTACATATAATTTTATTGGGCGCTATGTCGTTTTTTTCTTGGGCAATATGACTTTGGGGAATATAACGTTACGCCTTCAAAATTTGTTAAAGAACAGATTAAGTAAGGTCAATTTAAGAAGATCATCAAAATAGTTTGAAAGATCCCGTTATAGGAACCGTTTATAATATTAATAATATTAAAAAAATAATGAATTTTTGAAAATTAAATAACTCCTACTAAAAATGAAATAACTCCCACAGCAAATGAAATAACACCGAACAAGAAAATATAATGAAATAAGTCCCACGCTAAGTTCTGTTGGGACTTATTTCTTTTCGGAATAACTGCATTATGAAATAACACCTAATAACAAAAATGAAATAACTTCTAAAAAAATGAAATAACTGCAAAAGAACTGGGTATTATTTCATTTAAAATTACTCCCAAATTTGTATGAACAATTTTTGGGACTTATTTCATTTTTTTTTTTTGACTTTTTTTACCTGGGCGTTATTGCACAGAGCCGTAAATTACAGCAAGCCAACAATTTTACAAATCTGTTCACATTTACAAAAGTTACGCTCTCCAAATTATTTTATATACACGCTGTAGTCAAGTCCTTCAACCTTTATTTACAACCTGTCCTACAACATGAGGTCCCAATTACAAATTTGCGGAACACAAACACCTCTTTACAATTTCCAATTTGATTCATACCGATTGGATTAGTAGTTTAGAAGTCCTATATATATTGCCATTATTGTTTTCAAATACCAAACTACGCGTATGAGTGATTTTAATACCATGAAATGTTAAATCACTCATACGCCACATATAATATAACCAAATTAGTTAAATTACAAAATAAATACCGAATACGAAACTCTAATATTTCATTTAAAAAATATTTTTAAATAATATATATGGAGAACTTCAAAAATTGTCGACACGTTGAAGCAAAATATTTGAAAAAAAAACAAATGCTATGACATTAATACCATTTGTGTATATGTTAGGCGATGTGTAAGCATGCTAAATCCATTCGCGCTAATCATTTATCTTTAACGGTATACAAAGTACTTCGGTTTTAAGTTTCAAGCAAATTAAAAAAATTTAAAACTTCAGTTTTTTCTTAGATTAAATAAAAGCTACATGAAGTTATAGATCTCATTGCATTTATGACATTTCAAAATATATATTACACCAACAAAAAAAAATTTATAAAAATAAACTAAAACAACTTTTTGCCACATATTAGAACTTAAAATGAAAACCACGATTATTTTGGAAAAACACAAATTTGTTGCATGTTTAATGATATTTAGTTGGGTTTAGGGTAACTTTTTTGCCAGAAATCATATTAAATACTTTTTTAAATTCTCAAAATTCAAAATTCAAATACCGTTATGCGTAAAATACCGCGACCAATGTAACTGAAATATCTATATCCCTTAAATACCGTTACCGAAATATCGTTATTGCTGAAATACCCTTACCGAAATAATTGAAATAGCGTTAAAATTAAAATACCGTTACCGAAATAATCTGACCATTTCCAAAAAATAATAGCTGTGAAAAAATATATTTTCGCAAATTTTGAATAATTAAAATAGCATTACACATCATTAAGCAGCGATATGGTAATTACTTTTTAAATGAATGTTTCTCCTAAGTCCAGCGAGTCCATTTATATATTGTTTGGATCTCAAAGATAAAAACTATGAGCAAAAAGTAAACTGAACAAATAAACTTTTGTAAGTTTCAAGTAATTTTTTTTTCCAATTTTAAATGGTCATCAATTCCGTTGGTAAAGACGTTTCAATGTGAAACTTTCCACGTCATAGCATTTAAGTATAGTCAACCGAAACCTGTTCATCGTTAATCTCAACTCATGAAACCTTTAGAAATTAGAGGCACCTATATTCAGTTTCAACAGGTGACGATTATTTTTGAAGTATGCCATACACCAGTGAATGAACTTCCCAGTAAAATAGTAAAATCAAAATTACTGGTTGCAGGACAGCTTATACTGTATTGTAACAGGTTCTAATTTCTGTTCTGCAACTGGTTCTTTTTATATGGAGTTTGTCCTATTTGCAACAGGTGCTTTAACCTCCAAACTAAAACTGGTTGCTTTGGAACCGGTTCTAGAACTGGTTCTCGGACAGTGAAACCTTACATTTTGACTCCCAGGAACCTGTTCTAAAATCGGTTCCATGTAACCGGTGGTAAAAGAAGCTGTTCTAGAACAGATTCCAAGGTAATCTGTTCTAAAAAATTTTGCTGGGTTGCAGTAGATACCAAATTGTCTATAGTTACAAGTTTGATATAATTTTTATTAAAAATAAAAATTATGTTTTTTCGGCCTTTAATTGTGCAATGATGTTTGGATTATCACTTCTTACAAAACGTGTTCTGATGATGGGAACCTAGAAAGTTTCCGAAATAGATCTATCAACACATTCCTGAAAGTGGTCAATTAATAAATTTGAAAACAAAAACTCTATAGATTATTTGTTAGGACAATATCCTAACAAAGAAATATGGAGTATGGCCTCGAACTTGTGTAATTTTTATTTCCATTGTCTATAGTTACTTTCAAATTTAACTAAATAATCAAACAAATTTAAAATATTGTAATTTTTGGCCCCACTTAATAACACCTAAACATGAGATTGGACAGCAAAATAAAATACGTTTACCTAAATTTGTAGTCTCTGTAATATATTCAAAGTTTATTAAGATCTGTTCGTCCGGATCGGGATACTTTTCTTGTGAGTTAATTTATATATAAGCAATATATTCAAAAAAATAAGTTAGTAAAACGTCTTGTTAATTAAGTATACTATTTATCAGTTTTCAGCTAAAATTTTAGTTATACTTATGCAGCGCTTTACTGTTTTGAACTAATGTTTTACTAATATTTTACTAATGTTTTACTAATTTATTTTGCTAAAAAAAAATGGTGCTGATAAACACATTAATAGTGTGGACGACAACCAGATTGAAAGATATACCCAGAGTCAAGTAAATGTCGCGGAATGCAAGATTTAGTAGAAACGAGGAAAATGATACGAGTACTAAAAAGTCAACCATGGAAGATTTTGTATCTGTTTTTCATACAAAAACACGCTAACTATAAATTTGTTCGATAATGCAAAAATACTTTCAAATTGATACAAGCTTTTACTGGACGGTGTTCATTTACACAAATACTCAGTAAAAACTAGTAACAAGAGAGAGTAAATTGACAGTTTGATGACAAAGAACTTACAAGTTTTTACTGGATACATTTTTGCCAGTAAAAATTTGTAAGAAGAGAAAAACATATGATTAAAAAATATGCTTGTAAACAAAAACAAATATTAAATTAAATTATAACTGTTTATGGATTTAAAGCGAAAAGTATTAAAGAATTAACTATGGAAGAAATTAAAAAAAAAACATTTTAAATTATTTCTGATCGACAATTTCAATTAACTTTTTTCTTTTCCATAATGAGCGGTTGATTTTTTTTAATAGTTGGTATTTAAAATCAGCTTTTTTGTCTATTTTACCAATTCTTTCAAATTGTTCGTTCGCTTACTTTTTTTTAAATTTGTCTTAATGTTTGTAATTTTGTTACTGAGTAAGTTTTACAGGACTTTGTTGGAAAAGTAATCGAACAGACTTAATGTGAATACATATGTGGATTGAAAAAAAATAATTTTGTGTTCTCACCCACCGGCTTGTCCAAGTAATTGTCTATCAATTAAATTAAATATAAAATAAAATATTTAAATTTAATAAAAATAAAAATAAAATGTGCATTTGTAAACTATATCTACAAAGTGATGATTAAGGCAATGTGGTCAAATTGCAAACAAATACACGATTTGGTAGATAGACTATAGCAAAAGACAAGATTTAGCTCGTCATCAGCTTGGTATCAGCTCAATGATTTTCAGCAAAAGATGTTGCTAACATTAGCGTTAGTGCAAATGCATGTTTGTTGTCAGTAGCCCAAAATCAATTTAAAAAAAATACTTTTCCGAATCAAAGAATTAGCAATAAAATTACATCAGTTTGTTGTGACATATTTTTCCATATATTGTTATAAATGCATATTTTTTATTTATTGATATAAATGCATATTTTAGCATATTTTGTTACCCGTGAAAAAAAATATCAAATTGTATCTGCTTGAATTTAATTGTATAAAATTTTATAAACTTTTATATAAGTTTAAGTTTGATATTATTTTATTAATTTTTATACAATAATTTTTAATAAATTTTTCATTTTTATAAAATATAACATTTAATGGTATCCAAATATGTAAGACAAAATTTTGAGTAAAATTTAAAAAATAAGAATCAAATTTAGGATTTTATGTTTTTATTTATTTGTTTTATAAAAAAATATGATAAAAAAAAATATATTAATAACAATATTTTAAACACTAAACATTTCCTTAAATTACGAAACGATAAAACAAAATTGTTTAAAACTAAAAATAAGATTTCTATATGTTTATACGTATAATAGGAATTAGTTAAACAGTGCTTTGGGAAAAAACGCATTCATAAAAACGACATTTTTTTTTTAAATTCAACAAATTCAATCATTCGTAGGAAAACTTTGCTAATGGGTGCGATAAAGTAATGCATTACCTTTTAATGTATACTCCTTGCCTGTATAATTATTTCCCAACAAAAAGTAACCCACAATGCACGTTGGGGCAGCCTAAGGGGATCTCCGGCAAAAAGTTCGATTTTAAATCTTCGAATTTTTTCAAACTAATTGGCAAATCTAATAGATAAGACCTTGCCGAAACTAGTTCCGTTTAGTTTTAGAGATATTCTAATTATTGGTACGATGGCAAGCTGCCAAAATCAAAGTTTTGTTTCCAAAAAATGTTTCATATTAAAAAGAGGTACTAACATAAGCCAGTGTTGCGCGTGTTTAAACCACTTTGGTCACTACCTTTAAGTAATAAATCATTAGTAGTAATACAAAATCATTAATTTTTCATGTTAATACATTTGTAAAAAAAGATGCTGGTAGCACATAGACGAGATTAGTTTTTTAATAAAAATTAAGAGAAACTTAATGTTTCAATAGCCCTATATTTTGAACGCAGGGGAGGGAGACCCTAAAACCGTATGCATATGAAAGCTAATACTATCTAGATTACGAACTTAATATGCCCGCCGTGCTCTGGCGTGCTCTGTAGAACAAACTTGTTCGATTTTCAACTTTGCTCGAATATTTTTTGTATAATTTCTGATTTTTCCAAAAGATATTGCCAATTTACTCTTTTTGAGTTGTGTTAGATATTTGTATTTTCTGCCGATCTAATGACCCGATCTGTCTGAAATTTTGCATGGATAATAAGAATAAGTGTCATTTGTTAAATTTATACTGAATTTTGATTTGCAATGTACCACGCGAAAAATTTCGCGATTTATTTAATAACATCAAAAAATTTTCAAACTTCTGCGCCTAAATTTAGAATTTTTTAGGTAAAATTTTCCATATTTTGTACTCTATCCTTACCAAAAAAAATATTTTGTTAGATCTGTTCCCGTAAAAAGTTATAACAAATTTTCTACGAAAGTGTTTTATTAAATGTAACTTTCCCTTTTGATGAACAAGAAAGCATGCAAAAAAAAATAAATTTTTCGGTTAAGAATTGTAAACAAAAAAAACAATTTGAACAGTTTTACAAAATTTTGATTTTTGCAAAAGATATTGCCAATTTATTTTTTTTGACCTGTGTTAGATATTTTTATTTTCTGATGATCTAATGACCCGATCTGTCTGAAATTTTGCACGGATAACTAGAACAGATGTCATTTGTTAAATATATACTTAATTTTGATTTTCAATGTCTCACGCGAAAAATTTCGCGATTTTTTTAATAACATCGAAAAATTTTCGAACTTCTGCGCCAGAATTTCGAATTTTATATCATGATTAATCTTATTATTAGCTTTAATTAACTTACTATTTTTTAAATAACATTTTCTACTACTGTTAACAATGAATTAAAATAATATATCTACCCTTCTAAAATGTATATAAATATATACATTATTTCTTAACTTCATTTTTTTTATTAGAAAAAAAAAATAGATAGGAATTTGGTTTTTTTAAATTAGCGAATTTGGAAGTTAGCTCATACACCTCTTTGCGTATCTAATATCTATAAGTAATCCCCTTTTCAGCCATTAAAACTAAGCGGGCCATAATGATAATTTTTTTTTTGCGATTAGCTAAAAATATTTGCAACACTCAAATATATTTTTCGCGTCTCTGATATCTAAAAGTGATACTATTTTGAACGATGTGAATATCTTAAAAATAAAACTAAGTACTTGAGTATGCAAATTTGGTTTTCGTGATTTGAGAAAAATATTTGCACTACGCAAATATTTTTTTTCACGTTTCTGATATCTACAAGTGATTCTCTTTTCAACCATGTGCAAAACTTATATAAAAACATAGCGGTTAAGTATGTGAATTTGATTTTTTGCGATTTGCGAAAAAACTTTGCACTACGCAAATACATTTTTCCACGGTTCTGATATCTATAAGTGATTCTCTTTTCAACCATGTGCAGAACTTATTAAAAAACTTAGCGGTTGAGTATGCGAACTCGGTTTTTTCGATTTGCGAAAAATATTTGCACTACGCAAATATGTTTTTTCACGTTTCTGATATCTACAAGTAATCCTCTTTTCAACCATGTGCATAACTTGTATAAAAACTTAGCGGTTTAGTTGATGCCGCAAAATGTACTAGGCCCACCCCACTGTGCAATGGCTTACAGAGTGAATTACTTCGTAATGAATACTCTTTACCTTCAGCATTATTTCGAAACATAGAATAATGAGTTGCCAATAGCTATTTGCATAATGTATTGCATTGTAATGTGTACTCCTTACCTTCAACATTATTTTGAAACATAAATCAATGACTTACCAATAATTGAAAACTCATGGACTACCTTGTAATAATACACTTAAATATGCATTATTTATATTATAGAACAATTAAGACGATCCCTGGAAAACGTTGGTAATGGATGCAATAAAGTAATGCATTACCTTGTAATGGGTACTCTTGACTTGTATCATTATTTTCCAACAAAAAGTAATGAGTTTCCAATAATGGATTACACAATGCATTACTTTGTAATGAATACGCCTTACCTTTAGCATTATTTTGAAACACAAAGTAATGAGTTTGGATCAAAAATGGTTAACTTTTTTACAAGGGCCAAATTTAATAATAAAATTTACAAAATCACAAAAGCCAACAAATATATTATATAATTAATTCTTAACGTTAAATCTTCCTTTAATTTTTTTGTAGTATCTGACGATTGTACTTTATAGTTAAATCCGAAGCTTTTGATTCGCAGATTCAGTATATAATTTCTTAAAGTCTTATATAAAAAATGAAATAGAAATAATTTTTGGTCTCGGATCATATGTTTTTTATATCTTTTTTTATTTCGCAATATAAACATTTATTTGCAACCAAATATAATTTAGTCAAGAATATCTAATTGTGTATGACACATAAAAGAATATAAAAGAAAACATATTTTTGGATACAATAATATATGGCACCAAATTTAAACAAAAATAAAATCAGAATCCCATATAAAATCACATCTTTTTTTTTGTTATACGATGTTATTCGCAACAAAATTTAAACAGATATAATTTAATCAAATTACATTTGTTTGAATCAAATCGTTTTTTTTAATGCATATTTTGTAAAAAATGCATATTCTTGAATATATTGATATAAATGCATATTTAATTGCATATTTTGGCATTTAGTGTGGCATATTTATCAATAAATATGTTTGAATATATTGATTTAAATGCATATCTACTATTTGCAGATTTTGTTGCATATTTTCAATTTAATTCCCTTAAATAAAAAATACCCCAAAATATAACCCTAAACATAGCATTTAATTGTCATTTGTTAAGCATTTATATTGGATTTCATTTTTAAACCGACACTCTCGAGTAATAAATCGATTTTCATATTATTTGGTTTTTGTGCATATTTCGATTTAAATGCATATTTGAAGCGCATATTTTTGATTCTTTACAGAATATTTTAAGCGTATAGTTGCATGAAATGCAATGCCCTATATATTACCAATAATTTTCCAAATACCCTACTATGCGTATGAGTGTTTTTAATACCAGGAAATATTAAATCACTCATACGCCATATATATTACATTTAAGTACTTTGCAAAATAACAATTGATTGTCAAAAATTAAGTTCTAAAGTTTTAGTAGAAATATAAAAATTAATAATAAAAAAATAATTTTTTGCTAAAAATATGGGTGATTGCAATTTAAAGCTTTCTTGTGCTAACTGCTATAATTAACAAAACAATTATTAATATTTAGAAGTGTTTTAATTTGGCTTTTAATAGAAAATGCAAACACGAAAAATAGAGTGCCAACGAACTAAAAAATGTATTTTTGTTGCTACAACCAACAAATTCGGCAAGCACAACAATATTCAAATGGTATTTATAAGTATTTTGGGTGTTGAAACTAAAACTCAGTTGTGTTAACCGACTTTAGTTGTAAAAATCTGTATTCTGAATTTTAGTTTTTTTTTTATTATATATTTTATTAATTCAATAAAAAATTAGGTAACAATTGATCAAAATTAATTAATACAACTCTCATATATGGGCAGCGGCTCCATTGTCTATTCTGAAGCTTCTGGACCGTGTTCAGGGGAGGGCGGTGAAGCTTATCAATGACAGTAGTGTATACAACTCTATTGATTCATTGGAGCATCGTCGGAATGTGGGTTGTGTGACACATTTCTATCGATATTACCATGGGAGATGCTCATCTGAGATAAGTGAACTTATTCCACGAGCCCGAGTTTTTATTCGTAATACTCGCTTGTCTAGTAGAGCACATCCGTTTGTAGTTGATTGTCCTGTGTTTCGCACAACGCATTACAGAGAAAATTCGTTTTTTAGTCGAACGATTCGTATGTGGAACAAACTTCCCGCAGAAGTCTTCAATGTTACTTACAATTTAGAAAAATTTAAATCAAATATCCACAAACACTACTCCCTCTTTCCTCCTTCCCATACCTTATTTTCCTGATCAATACAATGCACTGCATGAGTAGGGGGCATCCCCTGAGTATTGGTTAAATTATAAAAAAAAAAAAAAAAATATATATATATATATATATATATATATATATATATATATATATATATATGTATGTACAGCGCATACGTTAGGGACACGCCCAAAATTGTCCCCGAAATATGCGGTGTATAGAAATAATTGTCCTCATCTTAAACGCTAGATGTATGAAAAGGCGCGAAAATTTTGGGGACAGTCCCCAAAGTAAGCAAATGTCCCTAAACTATGCGGGGGAACGAATAAATGTCTCTAGAGTATGCGCTGCGCATACATATATATATATATGTATGCACAGCGCATACTTTAGGGACATGGCCAAAATTGTACCCGAAATATGCGATGTATCGAAAAAAATGTCCTCATCTAATACGCTAGATGTATGAAAAGGCGGGAAAACTTTGGGGACAGTCCCCAAAGTAAGCAAATGTCCCTAATCTATGCGGGGGAATGAATAAATGTCTCTAAAGTATGCGCTGTGCATACACTCACAATATTTTATAGTTAGAAACAAACGAATTTGTACATTAAAACTATAGAAAAAGTTGTTAAAAACAGGACTACTGATTTTTCGTTTAAAACAATAGTAATTTCCAATTATTTTTAATTGTTAAAAAATTAACTAAAAATATCGATAAAAAGAAAGTACTTTCGTTTATTTCAACTATTAAAAAATAAAAGCTTAATCCGTTAAAATAAACGACATTCGTTTTTTTTTGACTATCAAAAAATTACCGAAAATCCATAAAAATAAAAGATTTTCCATTATTTTGACCATTAAAAATTTAAACTACCAAAACTTAAAAATAAACTATTTTCCTTTATTTTAACTATCAAAAATTTAACCCCAAAAAACGTAAAAATAAACGATTGTCGTTTATTTTAGCTATCACCAAATTTAATTTGAAAGAAATAAAACACCAGTTCTGTATTTGTTTTTGTTTTTGGTTATATTTTTTATTTAAAAAAAAAAAATTATAACGTATTATTTACATAACAATATACATATGTATGTTAGGATTTATTTTTAAAACTAAATAGTAAGATTAATTGAATATTAAAAAAATTTAGGTTATATTTAATAATAAGACAAAAGGATATTTACAATAAAAAGATAAGACGTTATATATAAAAAGAATAAGTTAATAAATTGGATAATACTACTAAGCCAAGCTTACCGACCTTACAGATTGATCCTAAATATTTCGACCACGCTAATAAGCATTTTCTACACTTATGGACTAGATTTTTCACAAAATTAAAGTTCTGCATGTTTTAACGAAGTTTTTACTACATCAAATTTTAAAAATATGATATTTTCTCTTAATTTTTTTAATTTAAATACTGATAAGACCCTTGACATTTTAGTATCAAATTTGTTTAATAAATACGCAGCATTAAGCAAGTAAATTCGCGGGTTTTTTAGGTTTTACTATATTTTACTATTTTAATTCGAAAAGTACCAAATCATTATTGAGCATAAGCAAAAAGACAAATCTGAACAGTTATTTCGTGAAAAAAAAATACACTTCATGCACAAAGAGCGAATGGTGCCTAACATTTATATGGCAGCATAACGAAAAAGGATGACCTTTGAGTTCATCTTTAGTATAATATGTAAAAGTTAATTTTTGCGAGGGTTAGTTTAACAAAAGCTTTTGTGAATGAATTTTTATACACGTAATTTAAGCGAATTTTAAGCTATTTACGTATTATCATAGGTCATCCTTTTTCGTTCTGCTGCCATATAAATGTTAGGCGCGCTTTTCATATATACAAAATAATTATTCAGATTAGTTTCTTGCTTATGCATAATAATGATTTCATGCTTTGCGAAATAGGATGGTTAATTGTGCAAAAATAGTAATATCAAGTAAAATATGAAAAACCCACTTGTTAATGTTGTTTAGTTATTAAACAGATTTAATACCCAAATCTTGCTAAAGGTCTTATCAGTATTTACCAGAAAAAAAATAAATTTTAAAGTTGTATGTAAAAAAACTTCGTTAAAAAACTGGTTACGGCAATTAAATAAGCGAGACCGAAATATTTAGGATCAATGGTAGGTACCGTTGTTTTCGATTTTAAGGGTCACTTTTGTAGCGCTGTATAATAAATTAAAACAAACGAAAAAAACTAACTTATATAAAAACTATGTACACATAAAAACAAGTTTTTTAAATTGGCACCAAAAATGAGGATTTGTAAATAAAAACACGCATTTGTTGATTTGTTTTTAAGTTAGAATTGTTCTTTTTGAAGAATTTTTATATAAAAAACCACAATTTACAAAGACTTAAAGAATTTTTTGGAAATCAATTTGAATTTGAAATTGTATTTACAAATTCCATTGGTGGTACCTAATGTTGTTTATGTGTAATACCATTAAAACTGAATATAGTGGGTATTATAAAAAAGTGTATTTACAATAGCTTATCATATCCTTTAAAAAACGATGATATGCATCGTAAACTACTGCCTATACAATCAGATTTTAGGTCTATTCCGAATAAAACTTTTGAACAAATAACCAAAAGTTGAGGCTGTTAGTGCTGTAGTTAAAATTAAAGACTTGGTATGCTTTAAAGCATAACGCTAATGCTGCGGCCACTGAATCCATTTTGAAGACAATTTGGTCAATTACAACAAATATGCCTTCAACATTAAAAACATTTTTTTTTATTAGAAGAAATGGTGGATGTCCGCTGTACAAATCAAGTTCAATATCGGTATCAATAAACTTTATTGTAGATATTTGAGAGTCGGCGATAGTTGGTTTTCCAGTGTTTTTGAAATGCCGTTCCGGCTTCAAAACACCATGAGGTACAAATACAAATACTGCATCTTTAGAGTCTGAAAACAAAAGAAAAATTCATTTTAATATATCTATTACTTTTAATTGTAAACAGAAATTACTTTGATCCAGTTTCGTCGGCCATTTTTCTTGAGCTTCGCACCATATTGAATTCAACCTTTTATCTTTCAAATTCATATTAAGGTATATTGGTAATATGTTATTCAGTTTATTCCAGTTAACAAAAAAGTTTTTGTTTTTTTCAGGATAAAGCACATCGAAATCAATGGAAATCTATGTATAAAACAGCACAAAACATATGAAAATTCATGTTAGCCAATTCGTGGATATTAAGACATTTCAACACTTTCACTTTTTTGGATTTTTGAAACTCTTGAAACGAAATATATTTTTTCATGATTTTTTAGAAATTTTTGAAGATGTCGCTAGAGGTCATGAAACAAAAAAAAATATTTTTTTTCTTGCGGTTTGATTTTACTACTAAAGACTTTCAGACAACAATAAAAAAACTAGTTTAAGGTACACTCATATGACCTTACAACTAAAAACTCAGAATTTTAAAACCTCAATAACTTCAAAAATAGGCATCGTTTTTGCACGATAGGTCTTTTAAATACCTTTCAATTGATACAGACTTCAGTTATGAGCAAATTTACATACCTTTCGTCTACATTTCATGAACAAAATTTGCAATTTTCACATTAAAAGACATCAAAGTGTCCCTTAAACTAATAATTTGTACTCCAAATATTTTTTCTTAAGTAGTGGTTTATGTAGTTTTTGAAAAAAAAAAATACATTTTCAGCGACACCTTATACCTCTAAACAAATTCATAAAAATCTTTTGTGCAATAAGCTTTTATATTCCGTTTCAAGAGTTGTAAAAATCCAAGAAAGTGGAAATGTTGAAACGCCATAATGAATATATAGAAAAATTTAGTAACATTTTTGCAAAAATGAATATGAATATTAGTAAGATAAGAATAGAAAAAATAAATTTGTTGCATGCACAAATATTTAGTTATATTTGAGCTGAATTTTTGTTAATTGAAAGTAGCAAATTAATCTGGTAAAATAAAAAAATTTACTAAATATTTGTAAAAAATTTAATATTCAAATTTTTTTTTGATATTATTTTTCAGTTAGCAGTTTAAAATTTTTTTAGCAAAATATGTTTTTATTATCATTTTACAAAATTTAAGACAAATATAGCAAAAATTGTGTTGATATTACAGCTTTTGTTTGTTTTTTTTTAGTCTACAAATATTTAGTAAAGGTTTTTGCTAATTATAGCAGATTAAATTGGTGTTTTCAATTAACTAAAATTCGGCTCTAATGCAAATAAAATTTTGTAAAGTTAACTGGTTTATTTTGACTGATCTTATTTTATTCGTATTTAAAATGTGCAGTTTTTTCTGCAACGTAATTTTTAACTAATTTTTAGTAGTTTTTATGTTATTTTTACAGGTTTATTTCTATGAGTGTACTTGAACAATAAGTCATTAATCATAATCATGTAAACATACCCAAACCACAAGACTTTAATGACAAATAATCCCTATTACAAATAATCCCTATTACATTAACGGGTTCTAATTAAAAAGATTTTACCACAATTTGCGAATTTAAATTTTTATATATAAAAATATTAGAATTATTAATGTTTCATTTTCAACCTTTTGCCATTTTACGAAAACATGCAAGACGATTTTAACAAAATTTGTGATCGACACTAGACAGATGTCTATATAGGCCTTACAATGTGAACCCAAAGTCAAAAATTTGTTTTTTTTTTTTGTTTTTTTTTATGTTATTTTACGTTTTTGTTTTTTATAATGATAAAAATTCAGTTTTAAGTTTATACAAAATGGTTTCTATTTTTGAATTTTGCAAAACTTAAAGCAAATACAAAATTAAAACATGGACAAAATCTTAACCCATTATGGATCGCCAGTCCATTAGAGTATATTTTTCCGATAGGAGGAGCAGTAAAGCTCCAAGAGCAGCACAAATTTTATTTTTAGTCATTGGCACAAGGCTCCACGAAGTTTTGTCAAAAAATCTTCAGCCGTTTAAGTTCGATCGTCAAAGACTTAAATATTTACAAACGCTTGAAGTTGTAATTTGTAAATAAGAGATTGTGGGTTTTGGCATGGTTGTGTTTCATTAAAAAAAATCACATGATGGTTTAAAGTTTAAACTTTAAACAAACTTTTATGTATTTCTGTACTAAATTATCCCAAAGATTTTTAATTTTCAGGTAATTTATTACGTAGTCAATCAATAATTGGTACGCCCTTGATGTAAGAAGGTATATTAGATTTCTTATTTATTTAGAGAAAAAAACATTATGAAATCTGAAATCCTGGGATATAAAAAAGCTTTAAGTGCAATTTTTCATTCAAAGAATTATTGTATCCAAAGTATTTCGCATTAATTTTTTTTAATCTCTGGAGAAATAAAAGATTGAAAAATATGAATATCAATATTTTTTTACCAGCTCGGAACCAAAACTTTGCTTATATGCAGGCCAATTGTCAATAATGTTTGCAATATTAGCATCACTACATTCAGTCAATTGCTTTAATCTGTATTCAACGCACTGCTTCCAACGTTGACATGTTCCTTCCTTGTCTGTAAAGTTATATTTAAGGAACGATTTCATTGCGGAAGCATCTTGGTCTGTTAGAAATATAACATATGCATAAATACTATTAAAATAAATATTAAAAGGTTTTTAACCATTTCCAAGAAAACGGACATTTTTTTCTATATATTGATGGGACGTTTCAATCGTTCTTCCTTTGGACGTTAACTTTATCATATTTTGGTATCTATTAAATAGTTTACCTTTTGCCTTTTTGCTTTTTTGTTTCTCAAAGTAAACTTCTGCCGATTCATTGGGAAATAATGCCACTATTTTGACAAGCCAGATTTTCCATACTAATTGACTCTAGTTTTACATTTTTTGATACATAAAAATCAATAATTGCTCTTGTTAGCTTATTTGCTCGGTATTGCCTAGACCCCCATACTTATCGTAAAAGGTTTAAGATCGTTCAAAATTCAATTCAAATCAATCATTCATCAATTCAATCAATTCAAAAATAAACATAAGTTGCTTTGTTAATAGAGATCAAAAATAATTTATATATAGTATAACGTACATAGTTGGGAGTAGTATCATTTCTTAAGCGAGGCAAGTGGGCATATGCGTCATTAGGTAAACTACCACAAACATTGTTTAAGTTTTGAGAAGATTTCCAAACAGTAAATTTTCCAATAAATTCGACTTCTCTTCCAAGTTGTCGAATGTGCTGAAAACTTCCTATTTCAAACAATTTTTCTAAATGATATCGATCAAAGATTTTTACTTGATTTAACGTTATGTTCTGTTCTGTAAAATATAAAGTTATTTAAAAACAGAAATAAAGTATTAAATTACATTGTATGAAAATCTATATAAAGGAAATATAATCGAAATACCCTAAAGATCCGATTTTAGGAACTAGAAAATTGTTATCAAAATCGAAGAGTTTAAGGGTCAGTTTTAAAGTTTATATTAAAAAGTTTTTAAACATAAGTGTAGTATAAAGGCATTTTAATTGTTAAAGAATTTTTAATCTGGCTGGTTTTAGAATATGTATCTTAATCGTTAGTAATGCTCAAAACACTATAAAATCTCGAGAAAAATTTGTACTTTCAGTGTCAGGGAAGGTAACTGAGGCAAAAATAACCACAGTTAAGAACTACCATTTAACATTGATTATTTTGAGGCAACTTTGTAGGTCCTTACCAATTTTTTACTAAAGTGCGCCTAAAGACTCGTCTATTTCTAAGAGCTTATGACTTCTAATAAAAGGTGTTCTATAAAAATAATTAAAAAATGTTAAATATATGAGGAAGATTTGCTGATTTCGTTAAAAAAACAGGATTATATTGGAGCTATTATCGAGTCAAGAACTATCAGTTATTGTAAAAATGGAAATTAGTCTTTATTAAACAATTCGGATGAAGTCTATGCTTAAAAAGTTTATTAAATTTATATTTTAATGTTCGTTCGGCCGCGAAAGATATAAGTGGTCGGGGCCATCTTATCTGAATTTATTTTTAATTAAAAATTAATTTTTGTATCGAATTTGTTCTTTTACAGGAACCATTTTTGGATAGTGTTTAATTGAGCTCTTTTATGTTAACTTTGGTTTAATTTTTTTTCTCATATTTTACCTTGTATCAGTGGCATTACGTATGAGACATTTTCGTTGTCAATTTCCTTAAAAAAGCGAACAGTTCATTTTCATTGCGCTGTAAATCCAGTTTGAGTATTAATTGACGCATTATTTATCTGATGTAGGTTATTTAACTCATGTTGGGGGGTTAAAGCACTTTGATTGCTGATTGCCAGTTGTTGATGGGACAATTTGAGGTTGACTGCTTAATTCATGTTGAAAGTTTAAAGGACTTTGCAAGTTGATTGGCGGTTGTTGATTGCTAATTTCACGTTGGTTGTTTGATTCATATTGAGGGAATAACTCAGGTTGACGGTTTGAATCCATTGAATGGCGGAATAATTTTGAATATAGTTAATTAGAAGTAAATTTTGTAACTCTAATAGCTTTTTCACCGTTATGTAAATTAGTAATATTAAAAGGAAATGCAATTATATCATTGATCGGTTGTATTGAAGTTGAAAAATTATCAAAACGTTCTACAAAATACCCCACAATATTGTTTGAAATATTAATTTAAATTGTTTTTCGCAAATAAGAAATACACTTGAATCTGTAATACAAAAAATAATTTCTTTGATTTCGAATGCTTCCAATTGTTGTGAACTATTAAATTTAGCTACGTGGTGTCCAGATTTATATAAAGTGCCTTTATAGGAAATTGTGTTAAGCGTTATAAAGTCAACATTTTTTAAGTTTTCATAAGTTAAAATTGTATTATTAAATTGAGAACTAACTTTATCACTGTCTTTATAAATCGCTTGTTTGCAACAATTTTTGTTAAAGAAAACATGATAAGCAAATTTAAATTGAAATCTAATTGCAGCGGAATAAATATAGCATATTCGATTGTTGGTTACGTTAGCATATGTCTCTTTATGTTTAGATTCAAACATAAAGTTCGAAAAATGTCTTATAGGGCCTGATAATTCAATGATTGTTGGATAGTGTGTCAAAAAGTGGTGTTTTGGCTTTAGGGTATCTCCAAAAATTTCAATATACATTTGGTTGTGTTCGCTTATAAGGTTTTTAAGCAAGTTTATTGATGCAATATAATGCGATACGTTTAACACGATATCTAAACAAATTAACAACAATACAAATAAATCTCCATATATCGCTGTCATTGTCAACCAAATCAAAAAACATTAGTGGGAAAAAGTGGACAAATGTCCAAGATTCTCTTGCAGACATATTCAAATTATGATTTTTTAGTCTTTGAAGACTGATTTCATTAGAAACATTGCCTATTTCAATTGAACCATAATTAAAATTGTTCTTTCTTAAATTTAAAGATTTTAGAGAAAATTTGTGATAATCATTCACATTTTTAGCTTTGTATTTTTCAATTAGAAATAATATGGCTTTACACATATCATAAATAAAACACCCTCAAATAGGTCATGCATTATATCAACAACTTGATTTTCTATAAAATGAAAAGAAGGAATTTGGTTGAATATGGTTTCACGTTTAAGACCCGTGCTTTGGGAGTCACTTTTTGATATATCAAGTGCGTAGTTATCTTTGTTCCGTAATAATTCAGGAATTTCGACACACTGTTGCTCTGCATCGTGTTTTTTTATTTGACATAAACGACAGTAAGAATGTGCATTAAAACTCTTATTGCATTCTAAAAGAGAATTAAGTGCTAAATTGTCCCCTAATATCAAACCCAACACAAATTTTACGTTTACGCTTTCGCCATTAATTATGAAATTTATACCATTAACTTCCAAGCTTATTAGTTTTTCAACTAGATCATGAAGACAAATAAAATTACCAAATTCTTTGATATCATTACTGTCTATTAATGCAGCTTTTAAAATATTGTCTTTTTTATGACAATTAGGTATAGAAGGAAAAGAAATATAAAATGAGCAGACAGACGATGTATGAGATCCTAAAGGGCTGTTAATTTGCAGATCATCGCTATAAAGAAAATATGGAATAATTTTTTGGTTCTTAGGAAACTTAGTTAATTTGTTACGCCATATTTTTCCTTGAACGAAGTTATCCAACTTGTTTTCAGAAAGCAATTTCTCTATACCATTAAGTGACGATTCAATTAAGTTATCTATGTTAAAAAACTTTTCGAAATAGAAATCTATTGGAAAAGTAATATCTTTCCTTTTTTTTGTACTAAGACAAATTTCACCACTTTTATGAACTGGCTTCACTTCGTTTGAAAAAATAACTTCCTCTGTTGGGTTTAATAAATTTAAAGAACTTAATTTGCTGCTTAATTTAAACTCACTATCAGAATCTTTGAACAAATAAGTTATGTTAAACAGTAAGTCTAATAAAGTTATTTGGTTTGCAACATCGATGAAAGGCAGTATAAACAGATTTTATAACATTTACAATTTCAATTAGTATGAAATCCTTTACAAAATTAACTATTTCGAAAACATCATTCCTATTTATATTATCTTTCGAAAACAATGACAAGATAAATTTTAACGCAGATTCTTTCAAATTCGAATAAATATCAGTTTCGGGAACTGTTTCCGTATTTTCTTCAATGGGACTGCTAAAATTGGTATAACATTCTTTAATATTTGAATTAGAAATTTGTGAGGTAGACGGAACAGAATTAAAATCTTGGACTTTATTTTCATTATTAAAATGTAACCTTTTCATATGCTTTCGATATGAATCTTAAGACGAAAACGATTTATTTTGGCACTCAACACAAGTATAATAACTTAAATTTGAAATATAGTGTATTTTAAAATGATTAAAAAATTCTTTGTGAGTTCTAAGAAATATTTTACAAACAAAACATTCCGCCATTTTAAAGCAGCGCAAACCTAATAAGAATTGTAATAGCAAAATTAAAAATTAATTAAAACTGAAACTATAACTATAACTGGAAAATACGAGTTATATTTAAATTAATTTTTGGTTGTCTTTCTTGAAAAGTTGAGTGTTTGTTTAGTGAGACCATAATTTACCGATTTTTAAACTTTTCCGTAGTGTTTTTAGAGCCGTTTAATAAACTGAATTTTAGAAAAGTATTAAAAAAATAGTGAATTTTATAGTTGGAGTTATACCAAGAATGAAGAAGTTATACCAGGAATGTTTACAATATCAAAGCTTTTGAAAACAGAAAAACGTAATGGGATATTTACCTTATTGTACAAAAAAAACCACAGGAAGCCAACTTCTTACTCCTTAAAATTCCAGATTTTACCAGATGAAAAGCACGATCAGCTTTTTAAATTAACATCTGGAATAAACATATGTACATATGAGTAAATATTATAATTACAATAATTTTGTTTTTACTTACCAATTTTGATTGTAAAAATATTTTTTTTTTTTTGCAACTTTTAGCAAACCCACTAGACAGACTCTTGTTTTGCACAAAATAAAAGACAATTAAAATCTAAAGAAAAACTATAGTGATGGTAAATAAAATATTTGGTTTAGTACTAAAGTAGAAAGCACTTTTTTTTTAAATGTTGGTACTTTTCGATTTAATTTAGTTGTTAAGGTACCCCTGCAATATTATTGCACATATTACTGCCAATTTTATATCATTCAATGTAGCCAACTCAATATTAAATATTTTTCACATATCTTGTGTCTGCAATAAGAATAAAAAACCTTTTTGATTTTTTCCAACCTCCCAATATGACATACACACTGGTATGACATATGCACAAGAATATTGCTTAATTTTAACTTTACGCTCAATCTTGTTTACCTAAAAAACACTTCTTCATCTCCTAGATGTCATCTAATAGATGTGCTTTAACATATAAATTTGGAACAGTGAGGGAACTCCATCTTTATTCTAATATGCACATTATGCACCGTCAATACTGCTCAAGGATGAGAAAGTGCATATTTGCATCGTGTGCAAATGACCACGCTGAATACCCTCAGTAGCAAAACAAAAGTAAAACAAAATTTACTGAAACAAAGCACTTAATCGTCAGCTGGGCCACTTTGGTACTTTTTGGGCTGAAAATGTAAATAAGTAATTTATTTACCATCCCCAGTTTATGCATATGAAAAACGTTTGAGAGAACTTATAAAAAGATTACTTTGATTTTTGTGTTATTTTTTTTAAACAAGTAGATTTTTTTTAAACATGTAGATTTTAAACGAAAATATTAACTGCTACAGAAAATCCGTATTAATTCATAGTTTGTTTTTTAAATAACAGATAAAAAAGTTGAAAAATATGTTTCTTTGTATTTTAATAGTTTATTCAGTTAAAAACAAACTTTACGGATTACTTTTTAAATAAACTACAATCGGTAACGGAAAATATATTGTGAGTGTATATATATATATATATATATATATATATGTATGTGCACCGCATACTCTACATATATATATATATATATATATTTATTTCACATAAAATATTCTTTCAAATTTTAATCGACATATATAAAAAAAAAAACATATTCAACAACAGTATATTTTAAAATCATGTGAAAAAAAAAAACAAATTTACATAAGAAGCGTTTCTACGTTTTGAAGAAAATAACTTTTAACGCGTTTCTTAAACGTTGATAGAACTTGTATATTTCATAAGTCAACTGGTAGTTGATAATACTCATGTGGTCCAGCAAAAGCAATACGCTGTTTAGTCAGGTCCAGACGACATCTTACTGAACTTAAATTTGAAGCTTCTCTGGTATTACGTCGCGTATGAAATACATTTTGGGTAAACTGAATGGATTGTTGGGGATTTCCTCTCAATGATTTAAAAACATATGTTAAAATTTTGTGTTTATATAGACCTCGAATCGGCAAAACATTTTTAGCATAAGTTGTAAACAGTTCCAACGTAGAATGCGTTATAGGGAGATTATAAACAAGCTTTAGCGCTTTATTTTGAGCAGACTGAAGAGATTTTAATGACTGATTAATTCTACACCCGTATATTATTGGAAGATATGTCAAATGTGAATGTACAAGTGACTGGTAAAGCAGCATTTTTACATCAAGGCTGAGCTTATTTTTAAACTTGTAGAGAATACCAATCCCGGAAGAAATTTTTGACTTTAACATGTTTATATGACAATCCCATAGTAAGTTGTGGTTCAAGTTTACTCCCAAATATTTTACCATATCAGACTCAGTAATCGAACTACCATCTATGTGAACAGTCATCTTTTCTTTATTTCTATCTGTGTTAAGAATAAGTCTATTGAGTGTCGAGAACTCTGATAGTATTGCAGCATCGTACTCAATCTGGGTCTGCAAAAATTTTAAATGATTATATCTATAAAACAGGCAAACATCATCAGCATACATGAATAATTTTCCCTAAAAGCTTATATTGAAAATGTCATTAATAAAAATCTTAACAGCAACGGACCAAAGACACTTCATTGGGGAACACCGCAAGTTACATGCTTCATAGTAATTTTTGACTCACCCACCTGAACAAACTGCTTTCTGTTAGACAAGTAATGCAAAAAAATATCCAGAGTTCTGCTCGCTAATCAAATGCTTTGGAATAATAAAAAAATACACCCGAACCCCACAAAAACCGCATCCAGCTCACCACATAAATATTCAACAACACTAACCACTGCTTCCTCAGTTCCAGCTCCTTTCTTAAATCGAAACTAGTTTTCAAACAATATGTTGTTTCTGCCAAGATAATCAGAGAGTTGGTTAAAAATAAGTTTTTCAGATATCTTATCCACAATATTTAAAACAGATATAGGCCGAAAATTCTCGATATTATTTGATCCAATAACTTTAGGTATTGGTGTTATTTTATGTATTTTTAGAGCATTAGGGAAACTTCCTTCATAAATCATATTATTTAAAGCATCAGTTATTATATCAGCTCCTAAATTAGTTCTTGTCAATAACATTTTAGGAGTTATTCCATCATAATCTGGACTTTTATTGGTTTTTAAATTATTTAAAACTTCTTCAATATTTATTTTGCTTAACTTTTTCAGAGCAAAAGTATTTCTTTGAGGTATTAAGGTACGATAGAAGTTAACGTCATCATCCACATTAACCGGTATTTTTCTTTGTATATTGTTTACAGATTTAACAAAAAAATCATTAAATGCCATAGCTTTCTCTTCATCAATTGTCAAAATATCCCCATCTTCATTTACAGGGTTTTTTACAGAACGGTTATTACAACCAAGCTCTCTGTTTAACAACTGAAGGTTCTTTTTGGATCACCACTACACAATTGCAAGTTGCTCTTGTAATAATCATTCATAAGCGTGCGGTTACAATTCTTTATTATTCTACTTATCCTCTTTAGCTGATTTGCCAGAGCCTTATTGCTACGATTTTTTCTTCTAGCTTTTAATAAAGTTTCTTTAAAGGCTATCAAAGATAGCAAATTTTCCGTCATCCAAGTTTTAAGTTGGCAAAATTTGTATCTGTGTGTGGGGTGATTAATATTAAAAATTACTTTCCAGCTTCGAATTTAGCCACTTTTTGAATTCCCTGAGTTAAAAGATTAAAATAAATTTAAAAAGCTACTTATTTAGCCGAAAATAAAGATAATGTTTTAATAAACCGATGTTATTCAATGAGGTTTATAATTAAGCAAATAAATAAAAGAGAACCGCAAGCGAATTACTACACAGATAACCAATTCCCATTTTCCTTGAGGTGACTAAAAAGTCAGACCAGACAACTTATTTTTGTTCATGACCAACTAGTTGTTAGTAGGATAACGATATTTTAATTATTTCGATAACGTATATCCTTCTGTTGCTGACACACACATAAGCTTCATTTATTATACTCTTCGAAATTTATTTATATCTACTACATAAAATCTCAAGTGCATGCACTTATGTATGTACTATATATGTTTTTATACGTCTCCATACAGTAGTTTTGTTTTAATTTTTATATTTTAAATCTTTAACAACAACAAAAACCTACACACAACAAGAACAACACATCATTTGTCATTGAATTTGTAGTAGTGCAAAACTATGTGTATGTGTATGTGTATAAACATGTTGTGAAGTTAAGGACATATATTGTATTGCATTTTCTGTCAAGTGTCTTTTGACGGTCATTAAGGCAAACAAAAAATAAACACACACACTCTCACAAAAAAAAAAACAAAAAAAAACCTTTGGCTGGCATTCATATGGATATGAAAAAATTTCAACAACTAACACACAGACAGATATTTATTAGTATATAAAATATATATGAACGTGATAAAAGTCTAATGAGTTTAATAAACATAAAAGTTTCAATGAATGAAAACATTCAAATGTGAGACCATTAAAATAAAGCCGGAAAAGAAATAATATATATATTTTCCAATGAACCTACTACTTTTTTCGCCATATGATCCAAAAGTCCTTAACACAAAATATTATATTTTCTTAAATGTCCTTAAAATCGTAATAGTTTAAACAACAAAATTATATTTAAAATGTCTAAGGACATTTTAGAATTTATTATTATAATAACACTCACAAAAAAAGTTAGTTCAAAGTCTGTTAACTTGTTTCAATTCGGTTTAGCTAGTTTTTTTCTGCTGTTTTCGTTTAAGTCGATTATTTATTTAAGTTAATTAATTAAACTTTACTTTAGCCGTGCTTGAACAAATATTTTTCTTCTGATAGTGTTTTTTAAATGATTTTGAGAACCCATTTGTTAAAATTGAAATTAGAATTGGAAACTTTTTTAATGACTGTGTTTTCAAAAGCAAGAGCAGTTTTGTTGCGTGTTTTAATTGCGTGTGTAGTGTATTTTAAAGAGTGGGAGCATTTCTTTAATAGACGTTTGATGGTATTTGTGTGCTTTTAGTGTGCGATCGATTCTGGACGGACCTAGATAGGCGGTGTTTGATTTTTTTTTGTAACTGGAAGTTACAAATTCGTAGAAAAAGAAAAAATAAAATAGAATTTTTTGTATTGCATTATTTGAACACAAAGAGTGAAAAGAAGCAGACAGAAATTTTCGCAGTATCAAATAATATTAAATAAATAAAATTATATGGCTAGTTTTATAATAAAAATATATATTATTAATGTGAATAATATTAAAAACTGTTTTTTTCTTCTTCCATGGCAACAAGAAAGAAAACAGCAAACAAACAATAATGCAAACATCCTTTACACACACATGCCCAGGCTGATCGAGAAAAATTAATTGGAAAGTAAATAATAAAAGTGATATTCAATGTTTTTATAGTGTTGCTAATTGTGTAATATGTACCAGAATAAAATTTAATGAAACATTTTTATATACACAGAAAAAATTATGGGCCCAAAAATATCTAATTAACCGTTTGTTTGCATATGAATGGCAGTTTAAACAATTTTTTTAATTGATTCAATTCAAAAATTTATTGAATTTTCTAATATATCCATACAGTCTTGACAACAAAATTTTTAAAAATTTGGCAAACTAGTTTTTTTTTTTTATTTTATTGGAATAAATAATCAAACAAAGGTTTAATTATAGCAATATATTATTTAATTTGTAAATAATATATTATTTAACTTTTAATAAGCTGAATAGTTTACCGATTTCAAATACACGTAAAATCGTAGTTATTACGAAAACTAAATTTAGTTTCGTGTTTTATTTGTGGTAATAAAAGTGCACATGTGGATTTAAATAAACCTTATCGAAAAAGGACAATTAAACTATTATTTTTGTAAATAATTAAATTTTCAATAAGTATAAGTGTCATTAAACTATCATTTTAAAATTGTGTGTGATTTTTTTCAAGAAAGCAATTCAATAACAAGAAAAAGTTCAAGACTAGACAAGCAAAACAAAAATTTTGTCTTTACTTTTATTTGCTTTCTATAATATATATTAAAAAGCTTTAATTTTATTATAAATAAAATCTCTATTTAATTTACAAACCTCCATTTCTTTTTTTATTTAAGGGGGGCATATAGCAAAAATAAAAAAATACGAATTTTCAGTTAAAACTACCATTGTTTTCTTCTCAAGTTTCAATTAAGTTTTAATTAATTTAACGAACTTTTTAATTGAGGTTGTAAAGAAAAACCAATAACTCTTTTAATTGAATTATTATTATTTTTAATTGAAAGAGTTTTAATAAACTGTCTGCAATTTTTTTAGTTAATACTATCATTTCAGTGGTAGGTGCAAAAACAATTAAAATATTAATTGATTCAATAAAATTTTTAATTGAAACCCGTTTTTAGTTTTTTCTGTTGTAATTTCAGCAGAAAAATTTAGCAGCTTTTACTGAACTGCCTACCTGTTTGAAATAAACAAACATTTAGGAGAAAACATGCGCTGATTTCCAATTGATTTATTTTCATTTCCATTTAACAAAACTTTTCTGAATTATTGTATTTCAACTAACTTTTTTTATCTAAAATTTAGGCCATCTAATTTAAAAGATTCATGATTCCTGACTTCGTTGAAATTCTGCTAGAGCCAATTCAGGTACTATTTTCTGTTGTCGTAGCTGATTTTCAACTATTTAAACGGGGTATTTTATGAGTGAAGTAAGAATTTGTTTGGAGGCCTCACAACATATGAAAAAGACTAGACTCAAAAAAAAGTAAGTAGAAAGTTAGTATACAACATCTTGTGAATCAGGTATACTATTTTTCAGCAAATTTTTTGCTAAAATTATGTTTTAAACTAAATGTTAGTTATACTTAGTCAGCACTTAACTGTTTTTGAACTAATGTTTTACTAATATTTTACTAATGTTTTACTAATTTATTTTGCTAAAAATATTGTGCTGATTAGCACATCCATAGTGTGAACGTACAACCAGATTAAAAGTTATACACAGAATGAATTAGATGTCAAGATGTAGTAGGGGCGAAGAAAATTATACTAAAAAGTACAACTCTAGTAAGATGAATAAAAAAATCAACCATGGAAGATTTTTGTATCTGTTTTTCATACATAAAACAAAATTGTGCATTTTAGCAACTTAAATTTTGCGTTTTCACCAGCTTGTGAAAGTAATTGTCTATTAATTAAATAAAAGACAAAATATAATAATTAAATTTGAAAAAGATTAAATATGTATTTGTAGTCAAATTGAGTGGTCAAGTTGATAACAGCAGGTAGACAGACTAAAGCGAAAGACAAAGTTTTTATGTTTCCTTTTTCTTACTGCCAAAAAACTTGTTCTATATGTTACATTTTGTTATTGTTTCGTTTCGTTTCGTTTCTATAATTCTCTGCGGCATTAGTGTTCCTATAAAATATAGCATCATTGAGAAAATCATTGATGTCAGTCAGTTGAAAGATTATTTTGGTTTATGTTATATATAGTTATTTCTATATATTTGCAGATATAACATTATTCATGTCGTCATTGAAAATTTTTTATTTTGTAAACGTATTGGAAATTATTGTTAAAAAGAATCAACAAAAATATGTTTTATGGCTTTTCAGCAAAATATATTAACTAAAGTAAAAATCTCATACAAAGTATTTTTTTTCAGTTATACTAATATTCAGCAAAAATTTTATTAATATTTAGCAAGGGTTTTTAATTTCTAATCCACTAAGTTTAGCAAAACTTTGCTGAATCTACTTAATTTTGTGCTAAAGATTTTACTGACCATAGCAATTTTTTTCACAAGCACCCTCCTGACTAAATTTTTTGCTGACTCAGCAAAATTTTTGCTGACTTTACTAACTTTTTGATTGAGTGTAGGAGAAAATAAACAAAATCCCAAAAATTAGCCGACCCTAAGAAAGGCAAACACAACAAATTTGATAACAATTTCAAACAGAATCTAATTTTAGCTCGATACACTTTTCCCATATTCAATAGCTTAAAGCAATAGTTTATATAAGAACTGACTAGCTCCTTTTTCAATTTGGAAATAGAAAATAGTCCTAAGTGAGCTAAATCTGGCGAAAATTCGAACATCGAGGATGTTGTAAAGATGACGGTCAAATCAATGAATTATAAATGATGTTGGCAATCATCTTACAAAATCTTCACGAATTGTTTTTATTCTATTGTCAGAAACGGCCACCAACCCTTTTACACAGCTTTCTCATCTCCAAATATTCAATCAATATGCCATGTTGTTGAAATGCTATCATTTCGGTCAGCTAACGCACCTTCATCCGACGATCATCCAATACCATTTTGTGGATTTTCTTAAGCGTTACTGGCGCAGACACCTCAATTGGTCGTCCAATACGGTGTTCGCCTTGGGGGCTTTCTCGTACGGCTTCGTTTACAATCTGCCACCTAATATTTTATAGTCTTAATCGAAGGAGCAAACTACCCCCGAGTAGAATGTAGTCGACGTTAACATTAGTTGGACTGACACCTTTCAAAAGTAGTGGATTACATAACGGTGACCAATTTGTCCATGTTTACAAATTCACTGAGATCGTTTATTTTTGATGGCTCCAAAAAAATACTGAATATAAACGTGGCGCCTTGAAACTTAAAACATATGTTTAATAAGGTTGCCCTTTCACCAAAGTATTTTTTTTTTCAAACTACTGCCGCCATATATTCAAGATGTCTGCTAATTTTGTGACCGCCCTTGTAAATTTGACCACTTCTTACCTCTAAAATGTATGTTTAAATTATAAAATAAATGTATTCCTTATCTAATCGGCTGAACTGTCCCACCTCTGCACAGAATTAAATGTGACCAAAGCTAAACAAAAATTCAAACCAAAAACTTTCAATACCAATAAGTGGTTACATAAGGGAATTCGTAGCTTTGTA
>CM037853.1:102702806-102789368 GCA_021234595.1 Delia radicum | reverse complement strand
AGAGAATTTAATTTTCTCAACAAGTTTTTATACAAACAATATCTTTTAGGTGTGGAATCGTCTATAAAATCTAATCCTAAACATTTTGGCAATTTGTATGCTCAAAAAAGGGTACGTCGCCATTTCCATGTTGCATGACATACAACAATGTACAAGTTGCAAATTCGGTTCTTGATACTGCAAATCTATTTGCTGATTTTTTTCGTAATAATTTTGTTACACACTCTCAAACTCCGATATAGAACACTTTAGTAATATTCCTTCTTTCGTTGATTTGTGAAATTTTGTGGTGAATATGGATGATGTTTTACTTTGCACTGGATAATTAGAATAACTCAAAAAAGCCGGATATTGATGGTTTATCACAATTCTTTATTAGAGATTGTGCTAAGTTAAGTGTATTCCACTTGTTCTATTATTTAATGAGTTTTTGAAAATCGGTCATTTTATTCCTAAATGGAAAACTAGTTGGGTTGAACCAATCTGTAAGGATGGAGTGAAAAGTAAAGTTGAGAATTATAGGTCAATATGCAAATTATCGACTATATCAAAGATATTTGAGCATTTTATTAGTGAGAAATTATCATTTTTAGTCAAGCGCTACATAAATCCTCACAGCATGGCTTTGTCTCTGGACGATCTACGACGACAAATCTTGCCGTATTTACAAAGTATTGTAATTCTATTTAGAGTCAGGATTTCAAGTTGATGTTATGAAAAAAGCTTTGACCGTGTATCACATGAAGTGTTGATTCTAAAACTTTCTTTGTTGGGAATTCTCTCGAATTTATTAAATTGGCTAAAATCAAACTTAACTAACAGAGTATATTGTAAAAATAGAAAATATCACATCTTATTCATATATTGCTATCTCTGGAATTCCGCAAGGAAGCGTTTTAGGACCGTTGCTTTTTAACCTCTTTATAAATGATATTCAATTTTGTTTTTCTCATAGCGAATTTTTGTTATATGCTGACGACCACAAGGTCTACAATAGAATCTCAAGCATAAACGATGTTCGTGGTTTGCAACGTGATATTGATAAGTTGTATGTTGGACATGGGAAAATGGTTCAACTTTTAATACTGATAAGTGTATCATATGAGTTATTATAGATGTTATTCCCCCCTTTTTTTTTCGTATAAAATTCAAGATTTTACACTTACAACAGTTAATGAAATCAATGATTTGGGAGTAATTTTCGACTCAGATCTCTGTTTCATAAACATTTTGAATTTCATAATTCCTAAAGCATATTCTGTCTTATCATTTATCCGAAGAAATTCTGCAGATTTTAGTGATGCATACACTAGAAAACTACTGTACACAATGTTTGTCCGTCCGAAACTAGAATATGCATCTTTTATATGGAACCCTTATGCTGCAGTTTACATAAATCGCCTGGAAAAGCTACAGGTAAAATTATCAAATTTGCATTGCAAATATAAACTATCATGACCCAGTGCCATCCTATGAAAATCGATGCAACTTAATACACCTTCAAACATTAGAGGTTCCATTGATTGTCCGCTATTGTTGGCGTATATACATTTACGTGTTCCAGTCTATGCACTTAGATATCATGAATATTTTTATGTCAAAACACATCGTACTGAATATGGGAAAAATTAACCTATTGACAGGGCTCTTATTTTATGTAATTCTTTAACATTTGATTGTCATATTGTAAAAAATGTAAACATTGCTTATTAGATTTATTAGTTTAAATATAAATGAATTTAAAAACATGTTATTAAATTTTTTCCTTTTATGAGAAAAAATAAATAGATTTAAGAATTAATTGTTCTAGTCTGTAAGGACTTGTATCTAAAGACTTAATAAACAAATAAATAATAATAATAAATGTCTTAAATAAGATTAACAACAACAGTTTTTTTTTAGATCCATCAACCAAAATTATGTACATATGCATACAAATGCAAGAAGAGAAATTGCTATATATCCGTACCTTATCACAAGAAAATACGAAGATGGCGGTACTCTGCAGATAAATGAGGATTTATTAACACTCTAACAATGACTACGGTACCTTTTGGGAGCAAACCGGCGAGCCATAGCTGGATATCAAAAAACTTAAAATGTGAGTTTGTTTCAGTTTGTTATCCATTAATTTGCAATAAAATTTTGAATAAACGTATTAACATTAAAATAAGCGTTTTTTATTAATCATTTAACTAGAAATTTTCAAATTATTGAACCGCTCCAAAACAAAAATATCAGATCTGACCAAATTTTATCAGATCTTATTAGATCTCATATTTGTCCCCATTTTTGAGATTTAATTAGATCTAGTCATACCGGGGTATTGACCAAAATGTGGGTTTAAACAATGTTGTAGAAAATTTAGCGAACACACATTTAGCCGCAAAATTTAAAGGACTTTATAATAAATTTTATATATAAAAATAACAATGTCTACAGAGCAGTTGAAAAATCTCAACTTAACTAAATGTATTGGCTTAACAAACATTTCCATTTTTTCTCAAAAAAATACAATATTTTTCTATTTTATTATCAAAATTTTAGTTATTAATATAAATTAAAAAAAATTAATATATCCGGTATTTACCCATATATGGGATTTTTGAGATATTTTATTATCATCTGTAATGAAACAAAAATGTACCTTGTGACGCCAAAGTCGCGGTGGCTCGTTTTTGGCTACATATTAATTATTTTTGTTAATGAATTTTTATATTTTGCTATTGAATTGCATTGTAATTTTTTTTTTTTTTGTACTTAATAAATTAAACACATTTGAACTTAACGGATTATTTTATAATAACCCAAGCGGTAGATATAAGAACTAATCACAGGCTACTACATATAGATAACCATGTAGTTACTACGATATTAAGCAACATAAAAAAAAGGAGTAAAATGTGTAACATAGCAGCTGATCGCACCATATAAAATTCGGTGCACTAGCGAACAAAATTCAGTCATCTATCTACGGACGTCGTTAAGACAAGATCGACTTTGTTTAACTTTGGTGAGTTTTTTCACTAAACGTCCTGAATTTCAGAACCGTTGTTGAGTTTACCAACAACCGTTCTCTCTCTTTGTCGGCGCGATTACCGCTGACCTCTATCTCTGTTTTGTTGTGAGATTACCGCCAATCAGCTCTTTTTGTTTTGAGCATTTCTGTACCGTACCGCCCTCTCCAAATTTTCAGAACCGTTGTTGAGTTTACCATCAACCGTTCTCTCTCTTTGTTGGTGAGATTACCGCCAACAGACTCTCTTGTATTTTGAGCATTCCTGTACCGCCCTCTTCCAAATTTTCAGAACCGTTGTTGAGTTTACCATCAACCGTTCTCCCTCTTTGTTGGTGAGATTACCGCCAACCAGACTCTCCTGTATTTTGAGCATTCCTGTACCGCCTCCCTCTTTCCAAATTTTCAGAACCGTTGTTGAGTTTACCATCAACCGTTCTCTCTCTTTGTTGGTGAGATTACCGCCCAACCAGACTCTCTTTTATTCGGGTATTCATTCCCTGCCCTCTCCCATAGTCCCAGAACTGTTGTTGAGTTACCATCAACCGTTCTCCCTCTCTGTTACGTGCTACCGCCGACGCTCCCTCTCTTTCCTTTGTTGGTGAGCTTTCCGCCAAGCAGTGCTCTGTAGCTATTGTAAGTGTCCCATTGATCGTCCTGCCCATATTCTCAGAACAAGTTGTTGAGTTTACCATCCAACCGATCGAACCTCATTATTTGTTCTCAAATCGTTCATCCTCTAAATGTCGCTGTGTGCCGTCGATTCGTGATAATATTTATGCTATTTGTACGACTAGTTATATTGATTATCATTAGTTTGTTATAAATAATAACGGTCTATGTGGAATAAAGTAATGAGATAATCAAATAAGCGGTAAATGAAATGGTTTTTTTAATTCTCTCATCATTCGTTAGAAAAACAAATTACTTTGTAACGAACCCTGGGAGCCGCGAGCTCTACCCAAGCATTAGGTGGAAACACGTCGTTACAAACCTGGCAAGCATGATAATGTAATTTTTTTTTTGTGCTCATTACTTTTTAAAATGTCCCGGTATTAAAATGAAAGCTATAATTATAATAATATAGCGTACAATTTTTTTGTAATATTTTAGAACATGAACTGTATTTGGTGTAATGAAATTCAACAAAACTAATTGAGATATTTTTACAAAGGGATGGTAGTTAATACCGCTGAAATATCGTTATCGATTCAAAAACATTTCAACTGACTACGTTATCCCTAGGAATACCGTTACCGAAGTAAAAGCAATACCGTCATTTAAATTCAGGCATAATTGGACAAAAAAATATAACTTAAATACAATTCCTTTAAAATGCCGTTATCGAAATAACTGAAAAACTATTATCCCTAAAATAGCGTTACCAAAATAATCGAAATAACTGTACTGATAAAATAACCGTTAGCGAAATAAGTAAAATGCCCCGTTACGGTAAAAAAAAACTGTTACCGAAATAACTGAGTATCGTTATCCCCTAAGATACCGTTGCTGAAATAAAAGAAAATAGCGTTACACTTACAGACAACCGCATCGAATCGGTTACCATCCATGATATTTAATGTTCTATAGAACAATGTTACCTGTAAGTTTGACTGCGATCGAACAGACATGATTAATACAACGAATGATTAATATTAATTAAATGTTCATAAATATACGACACTCATACGGCATGTAGGTAATTGAAAAATAAACTCAAAGCTAATTTATATTCAAATCCTTTAATTACACAAAACATATATAATATTAGTTTTATATACATACATAGATTTACCACAGATACTTGTATATTGTACAACAATTTTGTAAAAGGGAATGTACCCTAATGTGGCCCCACACATGATATTTGTGCTTTATAAAAAACACTAAGGCCCGATTACTGAATGTCCAGTTAAAATTAAACAACCAGTAAATTTGAAATGTATATGGGAACAACAATAAATGTGTCAGCAAAAGTCCAGTTAGTAGTTAACTGGACATTGGGAAAATGAGGCTAAGTGGAATTTCCAAGTCCAAATACATTAGCTTATAGGACAACTCCTTGGGCATTTTTCGGCTAGAAATAACTTTCTACCCATGTAGAATTGACAACCGTAAAAAAATAGTACTGGTAAACCACTGATATTTTAGTGAACCCACCCTCTAGAAATTACACAAGTAACAATTACTATTGTATTTGAAAAACACAGTTTGTTTGTAAAGTAAGTGTTTTGCCAATATTACGCCCAAAACTCTTACCACAATTGTTCTACCAATATTACCATTTTTAATATTTCATTATATTTCCACACGTTCAGCAATTATTTGTTTAAAATTCTAAGTACGTATTGGGTTGCTGATTTTTAAAGCTTCTTGTTTTATAAACTTTTCGCAAAATTAATTGAAATTAAGGTATATCTAAAGCACAATATTTTTGGAATTTCCAACGTTATGCCAACGCAGGGAACCAACGGTTGTCCGATATTTAATAATCAAGTAACAGGACAATACTTTCAAGCTTTTTAGTCATACGTTCTGCCAAACAAAAACCTACAGTCGCCTAATCTTTTGCCAGTATTGTGCCGGTTGTATTTTTCTGCCTGGGGTATTTAAAAAAAATTTTGAAAATTTTAGAAAATTAAGTAAAAATTGGGATAAAAATTCGCATTTAAATTTATTTTATTTTCAATTTATAACGAGCTTTTAACCTCCGTATATTTACAAAAATAAAGCAAATCAAACATATTAGCCAGGTTTATACTAGTATTTCGATCTGGCTAAGCTCTCATCAGAAACCCGAAGTTTTAGAAAAGCCGAGACTCCATAATAGGCAGAAACTATAACAAAAAAACCTATTAATAATCAATGTTGCTCCATTCTTGTCTTCTTAGTATTCAAGCACGTCTTTTCCTAACAACCATCATGACGTGTACTAAACTTTGAAGACCAAAATGTTCTATTTATTTAAAAAAATTTTAGTGTGTACTCTGGCTCAAGTAATATTTTTTACAGTTATATTAGTTTTTTGTTTTTATATACATTGTATATTATTTTTATGTTATTTTCAATTTATAACAATCTTTCAACTTCCGTATATTTACAAAAATAAAGCAAATCAAACATATTAGCCAGGTTGATACTAGTATTTCGATCTTTCTAAAGATCTTATCAGAACCCGAAGTTTTAGAAAAGCTTTTTATTTTAATTTTGTTTATAAAACCAGTTTATGTATCGTTTTTTAAGCTGCCTAAAAGGTTAGTACAGTAATGCGGTAAAAAATGATTTTTTTTTTTGTGAAACATGTTGAAAAATTTTCCAAAATAGACAAGAACAGTTAAAATGAAGCGTAAACCATTGAAAAAAGACCAAAACTTGAAAAAAAATCAGAAACTAAGAAAATATAACAAGACCCACATTAGTTAGGGAACATTAAGAAATTAAAATTTTTCACATTTTTGTTTGATTTATTTAATTTGTTTATGGAATCAATTAGTTTTATTAAAATTGTGAATAAAATTCTTGCCGTATACAAACATCCGGTTTGGAAAAATCTTTGAAACTTGTTTGTTATTCACCTCTTTATGTTTAAAAAAAAAAAGAATACCTTTTTTTTAGTTTTTTGAAATTATACACTAAATCCAAGAAAAACAAGTGCATTCAAGTCGAAACTTATTTAAAATAGTGATAGCCTGAAATTTAAACTTGACGACAGTTGACAGTTTTGGCATATTAAGACAGCAATATAACAAAAAAAAACAAAAGGGGTCTGGTCACAATAGGTAATATTTCGATGATTTCAATATTTTTCCTTTGCTTGCCTTAAAGATTAGCATGCTTACGGATAGGCTTACACATACACTCAAAATAATAGTTTAAATTAACTGAAAAATGTAATTTAACATAAATGATAAATCACTCGAAATCCGGTCTATTACTTCTCATTTCAATAGACTGTTTTTTGTTAATAATTTTTAAATATTGTTTAAATAACTAACAAATCCTCACGAATAAATTAATGGTAAGTTAAAAACAAACGTTCAAATTTTAACTGCAGATCAATAAAATTAAATGTTCGAGTCAGTTATTTGAAGATATTTCAGTTTTTGTAGTGTGTATTGGGCTGTTGTTTTTGTTGAACTTTTTTAATTTCTTTTTTTTTTTTTTTTTTTTTTTTTAATTTAAATAATTTTGTTTATAAACAAACTACTTTAATAAAAAAAAAAACAGACAGGAATTTTTGGAATATTTTTCTTGAAATAAAAATTTTAATTTATAATAGCTATAACGGAAACAAAAAAAACTACAAAATTCCGTTTTGGTAATTAAATTTGTATGAAACTTTTCATAAATAAAAATAATAAATGAAACTAAAAAGAATCGGCAATTGGTAGTAAATTATTTTAAACAAATGTAAAAAAAAAAGTTGAACTAAATATTTAGCTAAAAAATAAAAGCATGTACCCTCATACATGGGCACACTGCAGTATATTTTTACTGCACTACGATTGGCAGTAATCAGTAAATGTTACTGATTACTGAAAGAGACAATGCAGTAACCAGTAACGTTTACTGATTACTAAAAAAAATTGCAGTACCAGTAATGTTTTACTGATTACTGAAATAAAATTGCAGTACCAGTAATGTTTTACTGATTACTGAAATAAAATTTCAGTACCAGTAATGTTTTACTGATTACTGAAATAAAATTGCAGTACCAGTAATGTTTTACTGATTACTGAAATAAAATTGCAAGTAACCAGTAATTTTTTACTGATTACTGAAAAAAATGCAGTAATCAGTAAAATGTTAACAAAACAAATTTATTAAATTGCATCACAATTTTTGTTAAAAAATTAAAGCTTACCATTACTTTTTGTTAAAAAGTCAAAAATCTGACCTTGCGTTTTCAAATTTCAATCATAATTTTCTATTTATAGGTTTTGAACGCACTTAAAAATTAATGTTTTCAGTTTTTCAAATATCAAAGAATTGGTCGACATACTATTTTTGTTTTTATTGATACTATATATTATTAGCTTTTCTCAACACAAGCATTTCAAAATTTACAATCGCTGAGCTTTTGTCTTCTGGAACGATTTATAATTCCAGCGAATGAAGGTAGTGCAGATGAGGGTAATGCAGTATTGTATATGAGAAATTCGTTTTTAATGGCAATGTGATTATTTAGGCACTTTGTTGCCGTGTCTTGTTCGACCAGGTATAAAACTGTTTCCTGAAATGAATTCTGTTTTGTTGTAGGTATGGCACGAGTTTCAGCTTCGGGTATTTTGCCTTATTTAAGTATATAAGTGTTGAACATTTTCTTCACTTCATCTTTTGTTTGTGTTGTCGCTGTTTCCAACAAAGCTTTTAAAAATCTTAATTTTATTTGAGGAACAGATATAGCCGCAATAATAGCATCCGAAGCTTCAGGCTTCATTAGGAAATATTTCTCAAATCTTTTGAGTAAAGATTCTTGCATTTTTTCGCTTACTTCAGCTAAACTCTTAAAGTTCACACGCTCCAAACGACAAAGTTTTATTCTTAAAGACACTATAGTAGGAACAAAGTAACCAAAATACATAGTCTTTTCGCCCTGAAGAAAATCGATCGCCTCTGCTATAGGCTCCATAAGCTTTATGTATTCCACTAAGTACTCAACCTCATCACTTAGAATGGTGGGAATTCCCAGACGATAAACACAATTCGGGTAAATTGTTTTTGTATCTCAGCAACTTCTTAAAGGAATCATAAAGTGAGTTCCACCTTGTAACGCATGGAGTTATTAAATTGGCGCTTAAAAACTTCAGTGACCACTTCTGCAGAAGTTGTTCTTGAGCTGTGTGCATCTATAAATGTAAATAATATAAATGAAAAGTGTACTTAAAAATTAAGAAAATGTTTACCTGTCGAAAGACCTTTTATGAACATCTTTTAAATCCTGACTTGAAGAATTCATAATTTTGTTAAATTCGGTTGTAGCCAGAAGATTTAAAGTATGGCTCGCACATGGAAAATGTTTTTGATAGTCGTGTAGTTATAGAACCAAATTGAGGGCCTGAAACATCGATCGAGTCATCCGAATCAAATTCAGAGTCAGATTCATCATCACTGTTATGTGCATTAATAGGGCTGGGATTATATCCTTTACTCAAATTAACTCCAAATTCTTTAAATGAAGTTTGATCCATTGTCAGTGATCGTATAAACAATCAACTGGCAGTTTATATTGTTTGTTTATGTCGCATATCATCTTCGTTATATTGTCAAAAGAATGGGTTCCCTTAAATCTTCGACAAGCCAGTGCTAGAGACTTCCTTTCGAAATTTTTAGCATCTAACGAATGGCAAGTGTAACCAAAAAACGATCTTTTTCCACCTGACCACACATCCGCAGTTACGCGCACATATTCAACTTCTTCAAGCTTAGAAGCAAGTTCTTTGATAAACCGATTTTTGGCTCTCTAAAAGTAGCCTTGTAATTGAACTCCTGCTGGGAATTTAAACAAACAATTTAAAAATGATAACTACACACAAAAAATAAAAAGTGTATTATTATCGAATTACTTAGGTAAAATACAACTTAAAAAGTATTTTGTGAGAGTTAATAAAAAAAATGAATATAGATTTATATATTTTTCGTTTTTGCTAACTTTCCGTAGTTTTTGTTGCATTCCATTCTGAAGCAATTAAAATTTGTTAAGTTACCTAAGTTTTTTCTTTTGTAACTTAATCTAAGAAAATATAATTTTTAATTAGATAATGTGTAACTAACCAAACAACTATTCAAGTTGTATTTTACCTAAGTACTTAGATAATAATACACATTTTGTTTTTTGCGTGTAGGCATATTTTTTTATAACACTCATTTTTAGTTGGTATATTTAATTGCTATCAAGTGCCTAATTGATTTATTGGTACAAATTTACTGATTACTGCATTTTTTCAGTAATCAGTAAAAAAATACTGGTTACTGCAATTTTTTTTCAGTAATCAGTAAAACGTTACTGGTACTGCAATTTTATTTCAGTAATCAGTAAAACATTACTGGTACTGGAATTTTTTTTTCAGTAATCAGTAAAACGTTACTGGTACTGCAATTTTATATTTCAGTAATCAGTAAACGTTACTGGTTACTGTAATTTTCTTTCAGTAATCAGTAACAGTTTACTGGTAATGAAATTTCGTTGCAGTAACCAGTAAATTTTTTTTTTACTGAAATTTTACTGGTACTGCAATATGCCCATCTATAATGTACCTTTATTTCGAACTCAACAGAAAACTTTTTTTTAACTAAAAACAGTAATACGTAATATTTTGAGTGTACACCAAAAGGTTAAAATATTTGGCTCAAAGTGTCGAAAAAAACTTGAAATTCCTCATGCAAGAGAAACCTTGTACTCGAAAACTTCATCATAAAAAATTTTGTTGTTCTTTGAAGAAGTTTTAAAATATATTTTATGCTGATTTGCTATCATATACTATTGATTTTTAATTCAATTTTTTTCTGTTAAAAAGTTAATTAAACTAAATATTGTAATATTAAACGATTTTAGATGAAAGCTATAAATTATACTAATCATATAGCGTACCATTTTTTTATGATATTTTAGAACATGAATTTTAATATTTTTAAAGTTTTATAGAACAATGATTCCTGTCGCACAGACATGATAACACAACGTATGATTAATATTAATTGAATGTTCATAACTAAACAACACTCATACGTCATGTTGACAATTTAGAAATAACTCAAAAGCTAATTTGTATTCAAATCCTTTAATTACACAAAACAAAGTGTAAAATAGTTTTATAAACATGGCCATACAAAAACTACGTATGTACTACACTGATGAAAAAAAAGTTAGTTCAAAAGTCTGTTATAACGTGTTTGAATTCAGTTGAGCTAGTATTTTCTGCTGTTTTCGTTTAAATCTGTTATTTAACTAAAGTTGTTAGTTATCCCATTTTACCACTTGACCAACTTAAAGCCGTGCTTGTACTAATATTTTCTTCTTATAATTCGTTAGTTAAATGATTTTCAGAATGCATCTGTTAATATTATTTGTAACATTTTTAATGTACGGCTGTGTTTTCAAAAGCAAGCTTTAAATTCTGTATGTGTAGTGTCCTATGGGAATGGGACCGGTTCTGCGTGTGAAACAGGATCGGTTCCTTCGTGCCAGAGACCGGTCCTCTGCTAAACCCTACCCTATGTAAACAGCTGGCAACTTTAACATTGGCTTGTCATAGGAGGGGGTCATTTGTCCTGCTTTAAACCACATAGTGGCATGCCACAGGACTTGCCAAACATGGGCATACCACAACACTGTCGCAAAAGGAACATGTCGTATAAAATAAACGAAAACTAAACAGCTTCCAATGGGTAAAATTCTGGCCAACTGTCTTTTTCGTGTTAATAAGCATTCTGGTTAAGTATTAATGAAACCAGTCCTGTGATAAGTCCTTCTAAACCAGTCACTTTTAGGTTAATTGACTCCCCATTCCCCATAGGGTATTTTAAAGTGTGTGGCATTTCTCTAACAAACGTTTGACGGTTTTTGTGTATTTTTAGTGTGCGAGCGATTATACGTTAAACGTAGACGGTGTTTGTATTTTTGGTAAGTGCGAGTAGCGCCATTTGTAGAAAAAGAAATAATAAGTCAGATTTGTTTTATTGCATTAGTTGAAAACAAAGAGTGAAAGGAAGCAGACAGAAATTTTTGCATTACCAAATAATACTAAATAAATAAAATTATATGGTAAGTTTTATATTAAAATTATATATTTAGTAATAACATTAAATATGGGGTGTTTTCTTCTTCCAGCTCTTTAATATGCTCATCAAATTCTACATGGCATCAAGAAAAAAAATACTGAATAAACAATAATGCAAAGCATATTTACATACACATGACAAGAATGATCGAGAAATTTAAAGTAGAAAATATATAATAAAAGTGATATTCACTGTTTTTATATAGTGTTTCTAATTGCGTAATATATACGAGAATAAAATTAAAAGAAAAATATTTATATAAATTTGTTTTTATTAAATTAATAATGGGTATTATTAAATTAATAATTGGTAGTTAATTCCAGCTGAAAATTTAGCAGATTTATCTGTATTGCTTACGTGTTTGTAAAAAACTAAAATTTAGCAGAAAACATGTGCTGATTTTAACTAATTTATTTTCTTTTCCATTTCACAAAACTTCTTCTAAATTATTGTATTTCAACTGGCTTTTTTACCTAGAATTTAGGTCACCTAAATTTAGCAAAACATGATTCTCAACTTAAGTGAAAATTCTGCTGGTGCAAGTTCGAGTACTATTTTCTGTTGTCGTAGCTAAATTTTCAACTATTTACACGGGCTTTTTTTGTGAGTGTACATATACAAAATTTTGTATACATATTTCCTAATAGACACATAATGTAAATAAATATGTATTACAAAAATTCTTCTCTTGTTAACAAAATTCATTCATATAAATCTTCTTTTCTCCAAGCGATATTTGACATACATTCGGTATTTTGTAAAACAAATACGTCTTTACTGACAACAAAGAATGAAAATAAATTGTAAGTTGCAACTATAAGTTGGATGTCCCTTTAAGGGCTGCTCGCTCGTATTGTTATAGACCGTTTTTTTTTTTTTTTTTTTTTTTTTTTTGATTGAGCACAAAAGAACTCTGGCAGGCACAAATCTACAAATAAAGAAGTACAAATACAAAAGAAAGAAATTGTGTTGAGAGTTTAAATACTAGACAATTGAAGGCTTCGCTCGAATAAGGGTATAAGCGACATTTTTGGAAAACGCTTTTTTTGCGAAGCATTAAAACGTATACTTATGCCAAGAATTCTTTAAAAGTTTGTCTTTTTCAGTCCCAAAATTGACCTTAAAAGGACGACTTTTTTGAATGTAGTGTTTATTTACGAAAACTTAAACGTTTTCTGCTACCTAATGCATTAAGAATATGCCACAGTTATATTATTGATATTTTAGGCTGCAAAAATTTCTTTTACTTGTCAAGTATTAAAATATAAAATATGAACACTGATAAAAGGTATAAACTACACAGCAAAAAAAAAATGGAAGTCATTCTTAACGATTTAATGTTCATTGATTCCAAATTCATGCCTGATTTCTTTTCCACAACTTTAAGAAAATGTGATTTTAAACAAAATTTAATCTTTCCCAATCTAGTCTATCGAACTCGTCCCAATCTCAAACTTGGTAAAAGGGAGGGGAATAATATATGGGACATTCTTTGTAAACGGGAGAACCCATCGCCCCACTCCACTAACCAAAACTTAGCTTGATGTACAGAGCTGTATAATGACTAAAAATTTTACTGCACATCTCTACTTTCAAAAGTCGAGTGGTGCAATATGGAGGTAATTATGGTTAAGCCAATATGGAGTCGCGAGTTGAGATACCACTTTCAGAGACGGTTAAAAATATGTGAAGGAGTGACGGAATCGGCTTGAAATTTGGAACACAGGGGGTCTTGAGGTCCCTGAGTTCGAATCTGACATCAGACTCTAAAAATTTTAAAGTGCATGAACCAATATGGTGGATGATCTTAAAAAGTTTCGGAACCTGCTTCAAAAGTGTCACTTAATAGTTTTTGTGATCGCTGATTACTAATATGACATTATATTTTCGAAATTAAAAATGGCGGATCCAATATGGCGGATGATTTTTTTTAAAATGTGATCGGTTTTATTGTATATTATTAAAGGTAAAGCTTTGCTTTTGGATTGGTCAAAACTTTAAATGGCGGATTTAAAGTCATCCTATTTGTATCAAATATTAATTTGGAATCTTTTGGGGATCGCGGATTCCGAATCTGAAATTAGATTTCAAAAATACCAAATGGCGGGAGATTTTTTTTGAAAAGTAATCGTTTTCGTGCACTCAGGGAACTTCTGCTTTTAAAATATGTAGCTGTTTGGGTTGTAATACAGTTTCTTTATTATTAATGTAAATATCAGTCATTTGTAGAACAAATTACATTTTTTAATAACCTTGTAGTTCATTTAAAAAAGCAAACCACTTCAAATGACTGTTTTACGATTTTACATTTTTTTTATACAGTTGTTGTTTGTTATTTAAAAAAAAATAATAAATGTTTGTTTATTTTTACTAAATAGTGGTTTCATTTTTACTACAATTGTTTGTCATTTTTTGAACATTAAAAACAAATGACAATGTCAGTTGAATTTACTGAAATGTAAGTCGTCCTTTCTTTAAGTGAAATTTCATTTGTTTTTAACTACATTTGCATTGGTCTCTACCTACATAGTATTCTAAGTGTATCAATTATTTTCTTGCAGGGTTTTGTGGAACGCTGAATACGAAACAGAAATCAGATTTGAAATATTCAAAATGGCGGATTCAATATCCCATAATTTTGCTTAAATTTTAATGAAATTCGGTAGGGATACATGTTTTATTTTTTGTACACAATCTAACGTTAAGGAACTTTGGTTCAGAAAATCAAGAGAAAAAGCAAAACTATTTAAAAAAGCTACTTACATAACACTATGGAAGAAAATATGGGCCATGGCCTTAGGGGTGGATGATTCTTATACCGAACGATTCTGTTACGTTAGCGTAGTAAAATTCCCAACAAGTTGTTCCTGGGTACAGTCAAATTTTATGGCCATTTAAAGTTCTAATTTTTTTTTTTTTTGCCAACACTCTATATGAATAAGACTCAAAAGAAGTGTAGTAGTTCCTTTGAACTAAATTCAGAGTTCGGATGTCCACAACAGATTTTTAAGAGGAATTTTTGCATTAAAACATTTTAACCCAATATCTGCAATTTTCAAGTACCATTTAAGTTCCTTTTCCAATAAATACTAAAAAAGTATCCTAAAACGTGCGTTTCGTGAATATGTTCTGCAGCAAATTTTGCTAGGACGTGTCAAAGACGAAAACATCATCCGGTCATGTTAAATCACTAGAAAGGTGAATTTTAATTTATCATTAACAATGTTGGGATAATTTTTCTTAATTTATGTTATTAAACCTAATGTTATATTTAATTTTTTTTTTTTTATTTAATATTTTAACCCCTTATCTCGTATTTTTCGTGAAATTTTTTTTTTTGTTTTGAATTGGCAAAAGTTGAAACTATGGAATTTCAAGGATTATAATGTTCCGCTTTTTAATATTGTCAATTTACAGACTTCGAATTTACAGTTTTCGAAACAAATTAAGGTTGTTTTCAATAACGATTCACCTTATCAGTGTTTTACCATGACCGGATGACGTTCGTCTTCTACACGTCCTAGTAAAATTTGATGCAGAACATATTCACAGAACATTTTAACATATAAACGCACGTGTTAGGATACTGTTTTGGTATTTCCTGAAAATTCCAGATATAGGCTTAAAATATTCTACGAGAAAAAGCCTCTTAAAATTCTGTTGGGACATTCGAATTCAGAATTCAGATCAAAAGAACTATTACACTTCTTTTTTGAGTCTTATTCAATACAGTGTAGGCAAAAAAAATAGAATTTTTAATGGCGTTAAAATTTGACGGTATACACACAGGACCAAAACCCTTTGGTGGTTTTTACTATACTAACATAATACATTCTTCTGGCATAGGAATTATTAACCCCCAAAAAATGTAATGTACAACGTAATCTATGAGAATACAAATAAAATTGTGACACATACCCTTATTCCACTAAAGAAAATTTTTAAGTTCAATTTCTTGCTACATAATATTTTTAAATTAAATTCTGTGCACAGGTCCATGTGGCAAACCATTTTTTACCAAAACTCAATTTGTTGATCGTTACCCACGTTTTTTGCCTCTCCTGAGCACTTTGGTTTTTGGATTTTGTACCCTTGTTCAAGCAAGGCATTCAATTGTAAATGTAAAAATGTACTAAAAATTACATACTTACATATTTACTTACTAACTAGTTAAATACAAACTAAACACTTACACAAAAGATTTTAATACATACACTTACACAAATAGATACACTAGTATAGACATAATTGTAATTGTAACAAAATTTATGACTGCAAATGTAAGTGTAACTTATTAGGGGTTCAATAAATTTGGAATGGTTTTTTATTCAGCTTCTTGTTGCATTTTTTTTTTTTTTACACACACTGAAATGAAAATGTTAGTAATATTGAAAAATTTTTATTTTTAGTAAAAAAATAGTTTTTAATAAAAATTGTTTCCTAATCTCTATTTACAAATTACTAAACTTTTCACTAATTTTGATTGTAGCAAACTAGTTATAAAAACTTTAAACATAAACTGCTGTAATTACAATAGTTAACAAATTTAAAAAAATGTTGTGTGATAAGAATGTGCCTACAATCGAATGGCGATTTAAAATAAATATTTATGGGGTAGTTTTGAATAATTTGTTTTTTTTTTATATTAATTTTGAGTAATTTAAATTTGATATGGTGAAAACCATGGCAAAACAATACAAGGTAAAGGCATTATGGAGAAATATGGTTTTTTATTTGACTTTGTATTATTTTATTCAGGGTGTGGCAAAAGTCGCGAAGGTATTTGAAAAATTAATAACTTTTCTAATTTAATTTTTTTTCTTTTTCTTTTTAGGATTTGTAAATAAATCTGGGAGATTAATTATGGAAGGTTATAACGTTATACAGCGAACCAAAATCATAGAACTTTATTTTGAACACCATCGCTCAATAATTCAAACTCAACGAGCCTATCTATCGTAGTCATTTTAATATGCGGAATTCACCCTCCGAATCAATGATTCGACGCTTAGTGACACGTTTTCAGGAACAAGGATCAGTGAGGGATCTTCCACAAAACAGAAGACCACGTTTCTTTAATTAGTGAAGGAAATATTCAACACGTTCAGGAGAGTGTTGAGGAGAATCCTGAAACATCAACTCGAAGGCGCTTTGCTGAGCTGCAAATTTCTCGGAGGTCTTTACACAGAATATTAAAGAGAATTTTACATGTTTTTCCATACAAAGTGCAGTTAGTGCAACAATTAAAGCCAGGAGATTCACAAGAACGAATAATTTCTGCAGCTCGCTTGCAAGAATTGGCCAGAGAACATAATGAATTCATTCATTATGGCGAACGTTTTATTTCCAAAAACTCAGCATTCAATTGGTCTGCCTGTTCGCCGGATTTAACAGCACCTGATTATTTCCTTTGGGGATATTAAAAAGAGAGGGTGTATATCAATAAGCCCAGAACCCTTGCACAACTCAAGGATAATATTCGAGCCGAAATAAGAGCGTTACATCCAGATACTCTGAATCGTGTCATGGAAAATGCTTTTAAAAGAGCTCAACTGTGCGAGGCTGAAATGGTGGTCACTTACGTGACGTAATCTTTCACACCTAAATTTAAAAAATCTCCAAATATTAGATTTTATTATTTCGTAGGAAAAATATTAAAATTAAAACAGTTATGATTGTTTTAAGCCCATTCCTGACTTTTACCCCACCCCTGTATTTACTTTTTGTATGATTTTTTGTCATTTTGGTTTAGAAAATGAGAGAACATTTTTCTAATAAGGCTACCAGGTATTGTTTTGCCATGACGAAAACTATATCTCGATTTAAGATCAGGCTACTGTTGTCAGTCAAATTGCAAAAAAAATATCATTGAATGCGCAACACATCATTTGAATACTGTTTTAAAATCTCTCTTATTCAATAAAAACAAAATTTCGAAAAATATACATATAAGATATTAGTCTTGCAATGAAAAATATATTTTTTTTTTCCTTAAACGTAGTACACTCAAAAAAAAATAGTGAGTAAAGTCAGCAAAAATTTTGCTTAGTCAGCAAAATTTTAGTCAGGAGGGTGCTTGCATAAAAATTGCTAATGTCAGCCACATTGCTGATTTTTATCAACAAAATTTGTAGATTTAGCAAAAGTTTTGCTAACACTTAGTGGATTACCAAATTTAAAAACCCTTGTTAGAAGTTAATAAAATTTTTGCTGAATATTAATAGACTGGAAAAAAAACTCAAAAAATTTGTAGAAAAATTATACCTTAGTTATTTATTTGCTGGAAATCATAACACATATTTTTGTGATTCTTTTTAAAAAAATATAAAAATGTTCATACTCCCCACATTGACGACATGAATTAATGTAATATACATAAAAAAAATAGAAAACAATTATATATACATAACATAAACCATATTTTTCTCTTAACTACTTACAACAATGGTAGTGTAAGTGATGGCATCTTTTAAAGGAACGCAAATGCCGCAAATATTTATAAAAACGAAACGAAACAAATAACAATATATGAAAAATACAAACTCTCTTTTTGCAATAAGAACAAGGAAACATAACAATCTACTCAAGATGTGTCCCCTTGTCTTTCGCTTTAGTGTGTCTACCTGTCTGAATATTGGTTTGCAATTTGACCACACGACATTGTTAATCTCTATAAACATTTAGTTTACAAATACACATTTGATCTTTATTAAATTTAAAATATTTTATTTTTGTCTTTTATTTTTTTAATTGATAGACAATTACTTTCACAAGACGCGGCGAAAACACAAAATTTTAGTTGTTTTAATCCATAATTTTGTTTATGTATAAAAAACAGACACAAAAATCTTCCATGGCTGATTTTTTTTATATGTCTTGCAAGAGTTCTACTTTTGAGTATAATTTTCCTCGTCAATACTACATCTTGACATACCGCGATATTTAATTCACTTTGCGCATATATTTCAATCTGGATGTCATATACACTATTCATGTGCTTATCAGCAAAATTTTTTTTTCGCAAAATAAATTAGTAAAACATTACTAAACTTTAAGTAAAATATTAGTTTCAAAACAGTTAAGTACTGAATAAGTATAACTAAAATTTAGTTGAAAATATAATTTTAGCAAAAAATTTGATGAAAAATAATATACCTGATTTACAAGATCTTTTACTAACTTTCTACTAATAACCTACTAACATTTACCTACTAACTTTTCTACTAATTTATTTTTTGAGTGTACTTCAACCAGGTAAATAAATCATTCTCAAAAAAAAAAAAATCTTTGGAAAAATACTAAAGTTATGACCAGGGTACTCAAAATATTATTCAAAATGGTATTCAAACTAAAACAAAACATACAATTAAAAATATGGCATATTTACAAGTCAATTTACTTTTTAGGTCACCTTAGCATAAGAGTAAATGATGGGGTTACAACACAATATTAAAATTTGTCCATATATAACAACATGATATTGTACAATATACAATAGCATAAAGTAAGTATTTATTTGCAATTAATGTAACTACTATAACTACCCTTCAAACTACTAAGCATTATTATCTTTTTGTTTGTAATCTTCAAAATGTATTTTTAAGTTCAAAATACATACTACTATTGAATAGTATTTTCATTCTTTACAAAATATTTAAGTAGTATCCTGAATATGGCTTATATATAAAAACCAAACAGGACAAAAAACGAACTATAATATCCAGTAGTAGCATAAGAAAAGGGTCAATAACGTTTGAATGATGTTATTGCTAGAGCAAAATCCCTTAATCCTTCAACATTTTTTGTTTGTAGTTTCTTTATGTTAACAAATGGCCTTGACTCATTAACTATATTTTTTTTCCGTATCCTTTCGTGGTCTTTTGTTATTGGCCACCACAGACCTAAGTTGTGGTCTTATCATCATTTTGATTTTTATTCCTTATAATCAGTATCTTTGGATAGATAATTTACAAGGATATTTTAAAGAAAGCAAATTTTCTAAATACGTGTTTTAATAATTTGCTGGAAAGGACTACCAAGTTAATATACAAATTTAAAGTGATGGTCTAAAAACAACAACTGCTCCAAAGGACTCAAAAAAAAATGTAAGTTTAGCTCAAAACTTGAGATTTTTACAATGAAATTTGAATTCATAAGCATTAGTTCACTAAACCTAATGTCAAAAAAATTTTATTACCATTTGCTAAAAGAATCGCACTTATGTCTTACAAACTAATTACAAATAAGAAAAAAAACTGTATTTCGAACATAAAATTGGATTTATATCCCCATTTACAGTTTTTGTACTATTTTTTTTTTTTTTTAGATCAAAAGGCACTATGCACAGCGACCAATGTAGGTATTTTTGTGCTGCCTAAAGTTACCTACAGATTCAAGCTACCTATAAGCCAATTATCATATTAGACAAATTGTTCGCGATGTCGGAAGGCGAAATGAAGCGATCGCATAGGAAACCTAAGTCTCCTATCACAAAGCCTGGGACATTCGCAGAGAGCATGCGGTCTCAGACACCATCTCACAAAACCTACACATATCCGTGTCCGATTGACCCTTCCTGTGCAGATGGTATCTGAGATTACAGTGTCCAGTTAAGTACGACGCCAGGGTCGTCAAACCCCCCTTTCTAGCGACAAGAGTCGCCCTCGACCCCCTACTGGAAAAAGAGATCAATCTCTTAGCCTTGCGCTGACCAGGAGAGTTTTTCCCCAGTAACCAGAGAATTCAGACTCTCTCCATGTCCTGAGCCTTTCCCTAACATACTCCGCAGACTATTCTTCACACGATCATTTCTGTAGTCAGTCTTCATTTACTTTCATTGAAAATACTAATTTTTGTTACAAAATCTTTTTTTTTTTTTTTGTAAACCAAGTAAAAAAGTCTTTTATATTCAGATAAACATATAAACATATATGTCAAAACATAATATTTGTATCTAATGGTATATATTATATATGTATGCACAGCGCATACTTTAGGGACAAGCCCAAAATTGTCGCCGAAATATGCGGTGTATAGACAAATTGTCCTCATCTTAAACGCTAGATGTATGAAAAGGCGCGAAAATTTTGGGGACAGTCCCCAAAGTAAGCAAATGTCCCTAAACTATGCGGTGGGAATGAATAAATGTCTCTAGAGTATGCGATGTGCAGAAATATATATATTTATATATATATATATATATAATATATATATATATATAAGGTGGCGCAAAAATAACCCTTCCGATGTTTTTTTTTTTTATATGTATTTATTATGTATAGCATTTTCTCTGATAGGAGGATTACTTTTGCGCCACCCTTATATAATATTTATATGGGGGTATATAGCAATATATTATTTTATATTGTCTTATACACAATTATACTTAATATACCCTAAAAGTTAGTAAAACATCTTGTAAATCAGGTATGCTATTTTTTCAGCAAATTTTTTGCTAAAATTATGTTTCACACTAAAATTTTTAGTTATTACTTATTCAGCACTTAACTCTGTTCTTGAACTAATGTCGTCCTAATATTTTACTTATGTTTTACTAATTTATTTTGCTAAAAAAAAATTGTGTTGATTAGCACATCAATAGTGTGAACACGACGACGAAAAGATATACGCAGAATGAAGTAGATGTCGCGGCATGTCACGTACAGCTCTAGTAATACATAATATAAAAAATCAGCCATCTGTTTTTCATACATAAAACAAAATTGTGGATTAAACCAACTAATCTTATAATCTATTAATTAAATAAAAGACAAAATGAAATATTTAAATTTAATAAAGATTAATGTGTATTTGTAAACAAATGTTATATATATTAATAATCTTGTGTGGTCAAATTGCAAACAAATATGCAATAGGTAGACAGACTAAAGCGAAGGACAAGACATGCATCTTAGGTAGATTTTTCTGTTTCCTTTTTCTTATTGCAAAAAAGGGTTATATATGTTATATTTGTAGTTTTACGTTTTCGTTTCTATAATTCCTCTGCGTCATTTGGGTTCCTTCAAAAGAAAGCATCATTTAGACAATAATTGATGTAAGTAGTTCAAAGACAATTCCGTTTGTGTTATATGTAATTAGTTCTATTGCTTTTAGATATTACATTAATTCATATCGTCAATTTGGGAGTATGAAATCACAGTACGACACCAAAAAATAAAAAGTTTTCATATAGAGCAAAATTAACAATATAAAATACTTTGTTCAATTGACACATAAATTAACCACTGACGAGTCCCAGGAGGGGGACGAAACTGCGGCAGTCTGGTGTATCCCTTGTGTCCGTAAAATTTTTCAATAAAAATGTTTTCGTCTTCTTCTTCCTGTAAAGAGACTAACTAAAAAAAAAAACATTTTTATATTTTGTAACGTATTGTTAATTATTTTAAACAGAGTCACAAAAATATGTTTCATGATTTTCAGCAAATAAATTAACTAAAGTATAATTTTTCTACAAATTTTTGAGTTTTCTTTTCAGTCTATTAATATTCAGCAAAAATTTTATTAACTTTTAGCAAGGGTTTTTTAATTTCTAACCTACTAAGTGTTAGCAAAACTTTTGCTGAATCTACTAATTTTGCTGACATTAGCAATTTTTTGGCAAGCACCCTCCTGACTAAAATTTGCTGAATAAGCAACATTTTTTGCTGGCTTTACTAACTTTTTAATTTGAGTGTACTATATATACAATAGAAATGTACATATAATTATATAAACATTAAAAATATTTTTTTTTATATTTTTTAATAAAAGCATATATTGTTCCATACAAAATTATATAGAAATATATAAGGTCCAAAATTGAAGCAAAAAAGATTCCATTTGCAATAGTTGTCGCAATATAATCATTTTTTTCAGATATATTAAATTAAAAAATTAAAATAACAAAATAATGAAAAACTAGAACTGTAAAAATATCTGAAAGGCTTATTGTAAAAACTTGATAAGCCATTTTGACTATTTTCTTCTAGCTTTCGCTGTTTTCTAGACAACCATTAATCATTTTTTGGAAGAATTCTAGCTTAAACACTTACCCACACGCTCCCTAGTGTATAAAAGTCCTGCAATAATAATATTTCTATATGTTTCCCAGCTTTAAAAGGCAAAAATAAACCAAAAATAAAATGTGGCTTATCAAGATTTTGCAACAAGTCCTTCATATATATTTTACAGTTTTAGTTTTTAGTATTTTAATTTTTAATTTAATGTACCCTGAAAAAAATCATTGGTTTAATTTTTGCAACAACAGTTTTTTAGATATGCCCGCATAATGTCCTCTTTTAAAATACTAACGTCTATTCAGGTCAATTGATAATTTAGCGTTCATGTTCGCTAAAATTGGATAAAAACGGTAAAAACCTATGTACACTTAGAATACTATGTAAGAAAGGTCGACTTACATTACAGTAAATTCACCGAACATTGTCATTTGTTTTTTAATGTTCAAAAAATTACAAACAATTGTAGTAAAAATGACCACATGGTAGTAAAAAATAAACAAACATTTATTTTTTTTTAAATAACAAAAACTACTGTAAAAAATTAATGTAAAATCATAAAACAGTCATTTGATGTGAGTTGTTTTTTTAAATGAACTACAAAGTTAGTAAAAAAATTAATTTGTTCTACAAATGACTGACATTTACATTAAAAATAAAGAACTGTAAAACAAACATACATATTTTTAAATCAGAAGTTCCCTGAGTGTACATAAAACGTGAAGCAGTGGTTTAAATATAAAGTTTGTGCATTAAATATGGGCCATAAATATGAACACAGGTCTTGTTATTTAATTCCGTCAAAACAAAGCCTAAACCTCCAAATTGTAAAGCCATTTTTCTCGAAATCTGTAATATTGATCAAAAAATTAAGTACGGCCATTGAAATCAGCATGCCCGATACATATATATATAATTAATGGTCAGATCTCTATTTATATTTTCTATGTCATACCGTGTTATTTAATGCAGACGAAAATATGTTTTCGTATCCAAAAAATATGTATAATTTTTGTACTAAAAAAATGCAATCTAAACATGACTTGTATGACTTGTTTTCTAAGCTTTAAAAGTTAAAAAAAATCTAAAATAACAGTTCTGGCAGTTTAATACTTAAGGAACGCTTATTATAAAAAATTTAAACACACCCAGGCGAATGAGTGATATATAAATATTTCGTATATCGCGTGATGTTTAGTGGTGCAAACTAAAGTTTTTGTTGCATACTTTCGAGAAACATATTATGAAAGCAAAGGTGGCCAGGCGCATGAGTGATATTTAAGTTTTAATAAAACGCTAATTACGCTTGTATGTATTGGATTTTTTAAACTACCTTTGCATACCTTAGGGGGACTTAAGACGACTGACTGTGATTGATTTTTATAATTTTTATAAATTATAACAAAAAAGACAAAAAAATAGCAAAATCCATTGTATTTATGGCAAAAAAAAATATTGGGAAAAAGCAAAAAAATAGTGAAACTACAAAAAGCTAAAATAATTACACTTTTGACAAAAGAATTGAAGAATTTTAATGAAAACAGCTTTTAAAATCGAAGAATATCTGCGAAAGGCAATTCTAAAGCTCATAAATCTTAACAAAAAGCAGTCTTTGAGCCCAAAAATTAAACATTAAAAAATGGCACAACTATAAAGCAAATATGTGTAAAAATACTTTTAATTCCATTCTTCTTAACAATTTATTTTCTTAAAATAAAACAAATTTTCTGCATATAAATATAAGTTTCATAAAATTTAATTTTCAAAAGTAATTCCTTACCCGACTAAAAACGTTTACATATCGCTCACTGACTTCAAGAGTGACATAACTCAAAAAAGACGATTTGCAGAAAACGAGTTTAAAGTTTTCAATCCATATCTTCCTCGCTCGACCATTTCTCTATTTATTTGTTCACGTTATTTATAAATAGGGGGTTTAATGTATTTTTCTCTAAGTGAGATTTGTGTGCGAATTTGCTAATTATCGAGAGACCCATGAGTAGCACAGTTTTTCTATGAAGTGTATACTCTTTGCACCCACTTTAAAGAAAAAAAAAATTTTTTTCCTCTATCTCGAAAAGTATACATGATATTAATATGAAATTTTTACACAATATAAAGCATGATATAGCTTACAAATCTGCAGCATTAACTCAAAAATCGCATTTTTTGACTTATGACAGTCTTGAAGTAAATGAGCGATATAATTATGCATTATTTTATAAAAATATATTTGTTATTGCATGCTATTATATGTGAATACATATGTTAATGTATGTTTATATATAAAAACTGTTTTCTCTAAATTTGTAAATACTATATACAAATATATATGGTTAATCTAGTTACATATGTACAAATGCATGTATAATTAGATATAACTGAAATCAAAATTATATATAATGACATATAGTGTAATATTTAAAAAAAATATATATTTAATTTTGGGTAAAACGATATCTTGACCTGATCGTTGTTAAAAATTGTTCGTTTCCAAAAAAATTTAGATCTTCTTTATAGTTCCATCTAAAACTATATATTGCCGCAGGCTATATAAGACTGTCCCGAATTTAAAAAATTGCGAATTTCGTCAGGTACTCAAATGATAGGTATAATTTAGCTGTTTATGGATAAAAACCAAAAAAAAAAAAAAATTAAGGGCACAAACTTATAGTTGATACCCGCGGTCTTCTTAGTGTACACTCAAAAAAATAAGTTAGTACATAAGTTAGTAAAACGTTTTGTAAATCAGGTATACTATTTTTTAGCAAATTTTTTTGCTAAAATCGTGTTTTCAGCTAAAATTTTTGTTATACTTATTCAGCACTTAACTGTTTTATACTAATGCTTTACTAATATACTAATGTTTTACTAATTAATTTTGCTAAAAAAAATTGTGCTGATAAGAACATTAATAGTGTGGACGACAACCAGATTGAAAGATGTACGCAGAATGAAGCAGATGTCGCGGCATGTCAAGATGTAGTAGAGAAGAGGAAAATGATACTAAAAAGTACAACTCCAATAAGACATATAAAAAAATCAACCACGGAAGACTTTTGCATCTGTTTTTCATACATAAAACAAAATTGAAGATTAAAACAACTAAATTTTGCGTTGTCACCGGCTTGTGAAAATAATTGTCTATTAATAAAATAAAAGACAAAAGAAAATATTTAAATTTAATATGTATTTCTATAATAAATGTTAATAGATTAATAATCTAGTGTGGTCAAATTGCAAACAAACATATACAGACATGTAGATAGAGTAAAGCGAAAGACAAAGACACACATCTTAGAATGGTTACTTTTTCTTATTGCAAAAAAAAAAAAGGTTGTTTTTTTCGTTTCGTTTCTATAATTATCTTCGGCAGTTGCGTCCTTTAAAAGAAAGCATCATTTAGACTACCATTGATGTAAGTAGTTTAAAGAAAATTTTTGTTATGTTATATACATATACATATTTATTTCTATATTTTTAGATATTAAATTAATTCATGTCGTCAATGTGGGAAAATGAAAATTTTTATATTTCGTAATTATTGTAAATTATTTTTAAAAGAATCACAAAAAATATGTTTTATGATTTTCAGCAAATATATTAACTAAATTACAATTTTTTTGCGTTTTTTTTTTTCAGTCTACTAAAATTCAGCAAAAAATTTATTAATTTTTACCAACGCTTTTTTATTTCTAATCTACTAAGTGTTAGCAAAACTTTTGCTGAATATACTAATTTTGTTGCAAAAAATCAGCTCGCTGATTTTCAGCAAAAGATTTTGCTGACATTAGGAATTTTTTTGCTAGCACCCTCCTGACTAAAATTTTGCTGACTCAGCAAATTGTACTGAATATTTATCTAATAGCATCAGATTAGATCTAAATATATACGAACAGATACGATTATATGGCCCATATTTCGGATGAAATTAATAAGATTACATATAGCATCACATAGATATTGATATGACTACCTAAAGCTCCATATAAATTTTTTTTTAATCGGGTAGATATTAATTTTCAGAAATTTTTTAACATATTTTCATAAACAATATATGATCATATATGTTTAACAACGATACCATTTTCGTATAAGCAGTTTATTTCATTGGCTACTTATTTAAGCAATATATGTTAAAACAAGCAATATTCTTGTCATCTAACTGGATATTGTCGTAACTTAAAATAATCTCAAAAAGGCAATTCAAACGACAATTTTAGCTTTTTAAGTAAACTTTTTGACAATTATTGTATATATGTTTTTGTAATAATAGTCGAACTTTTTAATTACAAAATATATTAAATTTAAATATTTTGTAATGAGCGGGAAATCGCGTAATCGCGAGAAATTTGAAAAAAAAAACTCCCGCTATCACGGGAAACGAAAAAGTCCGTTAAATAAAAATCCTTAGTTACAACCAATTAGAAGCATTTTTTTTAATACTTTATTATATTTCACACATTTACGCTGTATAAGACTAAGATCGATCTGTATTGTTGGTTTTTAAATGTGTTTTACTATTTCCCAAAATTAATTTAATATAAGCTATTTTAAAAGCAAGAAATTTTTGTAATTACCAGCGTTATGCCAACAGTGGGAACTCAAACCAACGGTTGTCCACTGTTAACAAATGGGGAAGCAGGACAATACTGTCAAGATTGTTAATCCCACGTTCACTGTCGCCGACGCTTTGCCAACACTTTGCCGATTGTATTTTTCTGACTGGGTACTTTTCTTCCATCCGGTTCTAAAATTTCTACATATTTAAGGCAAATATCAGCTTTAACCCACTATTCCAAACTTTTCACGTCTCTAATTAGGTAGCGGAAGCGGTTGTAGATAATCCAACATATAACTATTTTATTGGTCTCTTCCAATCAACGATTTGAATGTACACATGGCAGCAAAAAATGTAAAAAATAATTTTTGGGAATTGTGGGACTGTTTATAGCAAATAATAAACTCTGGCATCAATTTCATATTGTTGACTTTAAGGTCTATTTCAGTCCAAACAATTATTGGATTATGTCTACACACAGAGAAATAAAGTGACAACCGAATTAAAAAGTGTATATTAATGGTAACAACTTATAAATTCAGTTAGTACAATGATAATTACTTTCGATTTCTCAATATTTTATGTGTTGCAACTAAAACTCAGATGACTTAACCGAATTTTGTTGCGAATTTGAGTTGTAATAACCAGTTGGCAAATAGCTAAATTTTTTTCTGTGTGTATTAATAAATATTTTCTAGAATAGTGAACATTTACATTATAACAAGCTCCCCAATTTTTGCCTTTCTAATAGGATTACCCAGTTTTTGTTGTACCATGAGTTCTAATAAAGGAAAATTGAATACAACTTTTATATTTAATTTTTTTTAACATATTATTTAATTTTGCCATTTTTGCCATTTCTTGTACTATTTTTTTATGACTTAATAATATAGATTATTATATATTGCATCATATAAAATTCTATATAAATATTTGTGTTAAAATTAAAAAGAAAAATTTTATAACTTTGTGGTAGAAATTGACAAAAATAAAAGCATAATTTTTACATATGGGAAAATCTACGACGCCATACGGTCAGGTTTTAAAATTGAAAAATTTCAAATAATGGCCGTAATTTCAAGCAATATATACCTACTGGTGCTTAGATACCTACCGTGTACACCAACAAAATCGGATAGGTATCTAAGCACCGGTAGGTATCTATTGCTTGAAATTACGGGCATAAGTGGAGCACATTTTTTTTAGATTATCTTATTTTAAACACATAAAAAAAGCAATAATGTGTTCGCGTGAATCAATTAAAATAGTTCTAAAAAAAAAATGGTAAACATTTTCGTTTATAAAATTTGTAACATATTTGGGTTTTTCGGGGATGCATTTTCGAGTACCCTTTTCATGCTTAGGCCGATATTGGTTTCCAAAATTTTTCCAACACATTTGGTTTTCGCGGAAATTGAGTTCAAAGTTAAGAAAAATTAAAATTTACATTGAATCGCACATACGTGATTTAAAGAATTACGGGGTCAAATCTTACTTTAATGATATGCTAATGTTATAATTATTATATGTAACTTATTAAATCGATTTGAAAATAATTAACAATCAAATCAATAATAATTAATTGCAAAAAAAAGTCCAGTACAAAATATATTGGCACATCCGCGTTTTAAGGAATTATGGGGTCAAATATATCTTACACTTTAAGTATCATCATAACTATTATAATGTGAAAACGTCAAATATTTCTGATGAAGATTCACACCCGCAATTTTAAGTGTTGTATGGGATCCAATATATCTTGATTTATAAATATTAGCATAACAGTCATTATGTCAAAATGCTAAATAGACTGGATTTTAGTTTTTGCATTCATATCATATTTTTAGCGTACAGAGCAACTGTACGCTAAAAATGCAACTTTAAATGGACTAACACGTCCACAGTTTAAAGAATTAAAGGTTGATATCTGGTTTATATAAAAGAAATCACCATTACTATTGCTAATAAGTGCTAAAACGATCAGATCATCCCTTTCGTTTCTACATCACAATTAGCTCCAAAAATTTTTGAAAAGCTATACTACCGTATTCATAGAAAATCATAATTCAGATTTCAAATACATTTTAGTTAAAAGACATTTTAAGCATTACAACTGTATTCATAAACGAATATTAGCTTCATATATCTATTTTAAACATTGTGTAAAAGTTAATATTCGTTTATGAATACAGTTTTAAGACTAAAATTTGTATTTTAACGGAAATGTATTTGAAATGCTGTTTAATATTTCTATGAATAAGTTGGATATAGTTTAAACTTAAATGGCTCTGGATAACAAAATAATAATTTGATCCAGTTAGCATTTATAAATAAATATGCTAACTAAATGAGAATTTCATGACGGTTTTAAATTCAATGTTATAAACTTCAAGCTACGAGGGCGGATCAATAAGTCCGTGAGTTTTCGAACTTCCCTCGTAGTTATATGAAATGTAACACTGCTCCCATCAAGTACCACCTGTTAATAGACTATTGTCAAATTTTGAGCAAGTTCCGTCATTTGCTTTGCGTTTAACCACTGTTCAAAACATACAAGCTCGTGGCTTTCGTTGTGGTCGCACAAGTACAAATTACGCTGAACGTTCTGAACGGCCAATTGTGGTCAATACACCCGAAAATGTCGAATATGGTGCTGGCCGATCGAAGAGTAAAAGTGTGTGAGATTGTTGATGCCATAGGCATTTCATATGGCAGTGTGGTTTCGATTTTAAATGATCAGTTGGGTTTAAGAAAGCTGTCTGCAAGATGGGTGCTGCGTTTGCTCTTAATTGACCATAAACGTAATCGTGGCCAATAAGGTGATGGCAACAGTTTTTTTGGGATGCACGAGAGATAATCCACATCGATTACCTTCAAAAGGGAAAAACAATAAACAGCGAATATTATGCCAACTTATTGGACCGATTTAACGATGATTTAAAAAAACGACCCCATATGGCCAAGAAATGACTATTTTGTGGACCTCGAAAAATCCTATTTTTTGGAAGGGATACAAAAATAGGAGAAAAGTTGGACTAAGTGTATTGAGCTAAAATGAGATTATGTTGAAAAATAATTTTTTTTTTTGCAAAAAAACTGTGTTTCATTCGAAAAGTCACGGACTTATTGATCCTCCCTCGTATAACACATTTAGCATTTGATATGGCAACAACATTTTTTTAATTTAAAAAATATTTGGTATGGCAACAACCCATTTGGTACACACAAAAAATAAAAACCCATTTCTGCTAAATTTAGCAGTATTTTCTTGCAATGAAACGGGCATAAAGTCCAGATTTTGTGAATAGTAGGACAAAATTTTGGTCAGTTTCCATTTTATTGGTTATTTAACTAAATAATTCATAATTATAAATAAAAAAAAAATATCTTGTTCCACTCAAAACCTATATTCGTTTAAAGTAGAAAATAGAAAAACAAAGTAAAATTTTAGCGATTTGACCCCCAAAAGTACCAACAGTGTTTTAAAATTTTTTTTTTGTTTTAGGGAATTGTGGGATTGCTTAAAGTAATTCATAAATTAGTGTAAAAATTAACACATTATGTATCAACCCAGCCAGAAATTGCCAATGGTATAAAAAATCAAGCACTGGCAGAGCACTATTTGCCAATGATCCAACAAATAAAGTTCTGGCAAAGCACTGATTTACAACGCTCAGCCAACGTTAGTAAAAAGTGCTTTGCCAGTGCTTAATTAACAAAATTTACAACAGTAAAAATAATAAAAGCACTGACACAGCTCTGGCTTAGAAAGCTCTGCCAACGTTCGTAAAAAGTGCTTTGCCAGTACTTGATTTACAAAATTTACAAGCGTAAAAATAAAAAAGCACTGGCACAGTACTGACCTAGAACGCTTTCCCCACATTGGCAAAAAGTGCATTGCCAGTACTTATTTACAAAATTTACAACAAGAGTGGAAAAACTCAAAACTAAATTGCAATTTATGATTTGAAGTTAAGAATATTAAGGTCTCCTATTATAGTCAGCACAAAGTATAGTTTTTGTACTAAAATTTTACTTAAGAAATTTATTTTCAAATTTCTTTCTTTAGGAAAATTGTAGTAAAAAATCGTGCTCACTTATCACAAAAATAATTTGATAAAAAAAATATTTAGTTATTTTGTAATTAACTTAGCTAAAGCAAGCCTATTGTTATTTCTATTCACATTACCAAAATCATTCAATAAGAAATAATACAACTCTTTACTGAAGTGAATTACTAAGTAGGACTTTATTGGTCATTCTTGGTACTGGCAAAGCGCTTATTGCCAGTGCTTTGCCAACGTTTTAAAAAAGAAACAGCCAAGCCCTGACCGGTGTTATCATTTTGGGGTTGGCAAAGCACTTATTATATTATTAAAAAAGCACTTCATTGGTTGCTCTACCAATGCTTTGCCAACGTTTTAAAATTATGGTTTTGGTACTGGCAAAGCTCTCATTGCCAGTGCTTTGCCAAGGTTTTAAAAAAGGAACGGCCAAGCCCTGCCCGGTGTTATCATTTTAGGGTTGGCAAAGCACTTAAGTCTTCAGATATCCAACGCTCTGCCAACGCTCATACCACCGTTGAAAGCACTGGGCCAATGCTTTGCCGTTCGTAATTTTCTGGCTGGGAAGTTACATAAAATAATTATATTTATTATGTGGTTACTTTTTTAAAATCAATTTAAAGGTTTTACAATCTTGTAGTCATAATTAAAACTAAGTTTCATGAGTTTTTTTTTGTCCCCAGGCCACTAAGGGTTAAAGATTTTCCAGAAAAAATAAAGATTACTATTGTCTAATCAAATTTAAACTATGTTTCTAACATTAATGAAACCATTCAAACTTGGTTCAATTTTTTAAAAATAAGCAATTTTTATAAAATATCCTGGAAAGGAGTTGCTCCACACAAACTCGAATTACCATTTTATCAATATATTTTTTTTTTTCTTCAATAACAACTATTATATTATAAAAAAAAACAGCAGTAAAATTAATATAAAAAAGACATTTTTGCATTTTTATAAAATTCGTAATTCATTTTGGACGCTTTGCAGATTATTGAATTTTATTATCAAATTGCATGCTCAGTTAAGAAAGTGCATCGTGCACTTCTTCCAAATTATGGTCAGTTTGGGCGACCTTCTGAGGTCATTACACTACCAACACGCATACGTAGAGTGCGGATAGAGGAAAATATCGCAGCTGTATTCGCCATTGTTGTTGATAACCGTGAATATTCGATTCAACGCCGTTCGTAGCAATTGGGCTTCTGTTATTCCACTACGTGGAAAGTTTGCGGAAGGATTTGTTTGTAAAACCTTTTAAAATACAGCTGGTGCAAGAATTGAAGCCACACGACCTACCACAGCGGCTAATGGGCGCTGTCAAAGTTGGATGAAGATCCACCTTTTTATCGGAAAATTGTGTTCAGCGACGAAGCATATTTCATATATTTCCCAAAATAGAATGTGTTTTTTTTTTAAATCAAAATCCGAAAGATCTTAAAAAATTACCCTTTATAAACTTTTTTCGTCGGGTTATAAAACTTATAGTTTTTTTTTTATAAAATTGCTTAGAACGATTGCAATAAAATAAATCAATTTGTATTGATAACTATAAGCTTAATCGCAATAATTTCCATAAAAAAAGAATTGATTGCAAGTGCCATCGTTTGGACATGACACTATTAAATTTATAAGTATGTATTTATGTAAGTATGTATATGTACGTACCACGTTCATCAAACTGCATTTAAGCATGTCCTTGTACTACATATGCCGCTATCAAAATATTATTGTAAAGTTTATTTGCACATAGTTGCATGTAACTATATATATATGTATAGATTTAAAATATAAAAAACCACCTTATGAATAGCAGACTTGGGCCACCCCAATTACATTTCACAATCATTCACATTTTTCTATATCATTAATAAATTCAGACCTACGGACACATTTGTGGGCTTAAATGCTTCTTTAGAAAATTTTCAAATTTTGTCAACACCAGACATGGGACATAATACCAATATTTGTGTATTTAATTACAATTACTTTTTACGTCTAATTATTTGTAATTGGGTGTAATTGAGTAATTTCCCTGTTATTAAATACCCGGATGTTGTTACTAATCCCCATGTTTGGCATTAATAATTTTACAAATTTTCCAAGGAAGCAATAAAGCTCACAAATGTGAGCGTAGGTCTGAAATTATGAATGACATAGAAACTTTTCGCAATTGAATGATTGTGAAATGCAATTGAAGTCGCCCAAGTCTGATGAATGGAACATTGATGTATATACATATGTTTACAATGAATAATTCAAATGATCTATTATACGATACCAAACATGCCAAGTTTACTTAATACGGAATACACATACATAATATATACATATCTATACAAACACCCTCACATTACAATAGCAATGCATGTTCTATATACAGTGGCGGACAAAACTGTTTTAAACAATATTTCCAATGCTTGTTCAGTCTACAATACGAGGAAACAATTTTTACTTGGAGGAGGTTCTATTGACCCACTGGGGAGAACTTTGTATGTCGTCGGCTAGCCTGCAATTCGTGGTATGTGTAATTGTCATATTTTTTTTATTGTACCATTGTATTGGTCTTACATATATCTACCAAGCGGTTTTGCGATATCTAGATGAGCTTAGAAGATATCAAAAAGTGCTATGTGTAAAATTCACATATAAAAAAAAAAAACAAAACTAAAAATGTTTTCTATCAACAAAATTTGATGATTTTTTTTTGGTCTTGGGGACAGAAACTTTCAATTGGGGACAAGGGATTTATTAGGCGATCTTAAAATATTATGGAGATTTTTGGAAATACTAAAAATTGTTTTACAAAAAAATCAGTCCAGTTAACGCATATATGACACCTACCTTTTCCTAGCAACTTTTCCAAGGTTTTTATATAAAAAAAATAAACTTTTCTTCATACATTTAATAGAAAAATACAGACAAAGTTGCTTGAAAAAATCAGATGTCATATTGACTTTAACGCATAACTTTAAGTTTCAATTAATCACAAATGCGCTACAAATATATATCTAAAAGTGAAGATGGTGAAGATGGTTCATCCAAAAAACATCGCAGAACACAGAAAAATAAATGGAGTTTTTTATAGAGGTATAGAACTTTGAAATGGAAAAAAACAAAGATGAATTTTTTAAATTGTCATGAAATTTACTTTATTCGAAAGATAATCTTCTGGCGTAGTCCAATCTAGAGGACCAATTTTCGATGACTTCTTCCAACATTTGTGGCCGTATATTGGCAATAACGAGCGACTACACATATCCCCACAGAAAATAGTTCAGCAGCCTTGATCGCACGATCTAGTAGGCCAATTCACGGGTCCGAAACGTGAAACTATGCGGTTACCAAACGTTTCCTTCAGTAAATCAATTGTGGCACGAGCTGTGTGACATGTTGCGCCGTCTTGTTGAAACCACAGTTCCTGCACATCATGTGTCTTCAATTAATGGACGAAAAAGTCAGTAATCATAGCTCTATAGCGTTCACCATAAACCGTAATGTTTTGACCAGCATCGTTTTTAAAGAAGTACTTACCAATGATGCCACCAGCCCATAAAGCACACCAAACAATCAGTCAGTCTCAACATACACTTGAGGATTGTCATCACTCCAAATACGGCAGTTTTGTTTATTGGCGTATCCATTTAACCAAAAGTGAGCTTCATTGCTACACAAAATTCGCAAAATTCGTGCGCGATACGTATTTCAAACAGAAGCAAGATTTGCAAAATAAATTTACACAATTTTTAAGCGTTGTTTAGCCGTCAGTCTATTCATGTTGACAGCTGACAAAATGGCCTCCAGTTAAAAAAGTGTTGCCAACTTAAACTTCTATACCTGTATAAAAACACCCTTTACAATCGGCACAGTGTTGGCAAAGCTTCAGCTACTGTCGGTTATGCGTTGGCAGAACGTGAGGTTAACAATTTTGATAGCAGTGGCCTGTTACCCGATTGGTAACAGTGGCCAACAGTTGGTTTAAGCAAACTTGCCACCGTTGGCATAACGTTGGTAATGCAAAAAATTTGGTGCTTTTAAAATAGCTTAAATTAAATTAATTTTGTGAAAGCAACAATACAGCTCGATTTAAGCCTTATACATCACATTTAAATGTTCGAAATATAATAAATTTTTAAAAATGCGTCTATTTGGTTGTAATATTGCTAAAAACTATATTGGCAAAGAATTCTGCTAGTGGTACTGGCAAAAGACATGGTTTACAAACAAAATTGTGTTTTCCTAGTACAATATTAGCTGTACCTTTGGTAATTTTTAGCACGGTGTGTTTTACAAAAATAGCAATGGTTTGCCTGTACTATATTTTTTGTACGGTTGGCAATTTCAATATGGGATATTTCTTGGCTCCAAAATTAAAAAAACCAAATCTATAAACTTATTTACAAAATGTTCAAATCTGTCTTATTTTCGGAGTCATTTCTGTGCCATTTTTAAGAAAACTTCCTTCGAAGATGAAGGCGGGTTCTTGTTCTAGATCAAGAACCCTCAGAAATGTTCCCAGAAATTCGAACGTGATATTCGGACATGTAATGAACATCGAAAACGATCTGATTTGCAGTGCTTAATATGTATATTACGATATAAAAATTTATTATTTATTGCCTAAGATAAACGTTTTGAGTAATACAAATCCTTTTTCCTCACATCTCTGTCGAATTGTAGGAAAAAAGATTTTAAGAAGACGTCTTCTTAAAATCTAAAGATTTTAAGAAGACGTTTGCACCTAATATTTTTATTAATCTGAATTTAAAAAAATACTCATAAATTAAAGTCCTTTAAATTTGATGGGGTTTTTAATAAAAATAATTAAAGACTAAGGGTTTCCTAGCAGAATTATAAAAGTTTTACAAAAAGTGTATGAAAAATAATTCTGAATTTGATAGATTGTGAAAACAAGTTTGCAGTGATATTTTTTTTTAATTAAATGATAGTTTTAACTTTAAAATAAATGTTGGCTTATTTAACAAAGAATAAGAGCTCTGACTTTAATAAAAATTGACATTGTTAAATTTGGAATTTTTTCGGGAATATGTTTTATTTGATATAGATAAAAAGTGTCTGGTAAGCCTGGTAAATTCGGAAAAATTAAATAAATAATTTTAGCTGCTCTTTGTTAAACATTTTTTCTCATTGGGGAGTTTTTGGACATATTTTTAATTTCTTCATGGATAACGAAAAAAGTATCTGGAAAGCCTGACATAAACAGCAGAGGGCTCAAAAAATTTTTTTTTAGTTTTTCATGGGTGCTCAATAGACTGCTTCTTTAAAAAAAATAAATTGACGAATTTCGCACTGGAAAACCCTGAGATAGATTAAGATTCATAAAAAAAATTCTTTAATCTTTCCAAAAGTATCACAAAAAAAAAAATTAGGGGTCGCTACCAGAATTTAAAAATTTTACAGATTTTCAAAAAGGTCATATTTTCTTAAATTTATTTTTTTTTGCAGAAGTCGAAAAAAAGCAATATTTAATTTTTTTGTATTATGTATATTTAACCCCAAATACACATGAAAAATATTAAGTTTATATAAGACTGTTAACCCTTAACCACACTAGGCCAAAAAAAAAACCGAAAATTTTGCATTATTTTCAAGGCTCCAATTATGAATAAGAATTTAAAAAAAAAACAATGCGGATGCTTTTCTTTAAACACATCATGAGAATTATAAAAATAATAGTATTAAAGGCAGCCGTCAATCCGTTTAGTGTGTGTATCGATTTAATTTTGGCAGATTTGAAGGAAAGTCAATATTTTAATAAAAAATTTTAAAATAAATATATATTGTTTTGGTGAAAGAAACAAATTTTACATTGTAAATTGTTTAATTAAATCAGAATTACTAAATTCCGAAATATTAAATGCTTGGCGTATCGTTAACCCCTGTAAACCGGGGGTCAAAATTGTCCCACAAAATTGGCCAATAAAATTGTGGGTTATAACTGAATTTTGTTTCATTTGACGAACTGAAAATAAATTTAGATCTTAAATAAGTAAAATTTTCAATGTAATAAATCATTAGTATTAAAAAATATTAACAATGGTTGACCGAAGGACCAAAAAGTCCCGACAAAAAAATCGAAAACGGTTTTTGTTCATGAGGTGATTTTAATAATGAGCCATTTTAAGCAAGTATTAGGATTAAAACAGAGAAAGAAGTGGATAAAATTAGCATTTTTGCCTCATGTCTACAATTTTGTACACTTTTGAATTTTGATTTATTTAAAATTTGAATTTGTCCCAATATTTAATGTATTGGAACAAAGTAATTATGATCAAATAAACTAATTAATATACTTTAAAAATTAATTTTTATCAAAAATACTAACTTTGATACAAATCCGCAACAATTAAATCGGTACACACTCTAAGTGGATTCAGGGCTCATTTCGGTATTATTATGTTTTTATATTTAAATGATGTATTAAATAAAAAGTGCCCAAATTATTCTAATTCTTGAAACTTTCAATTTTGTGTTATTTTTTATTCATATTCTATATCTTTGCAAATAATGCAAAATTTTTGACATTTTTCTCTCATAGTGGGGATAAGAGTTAACAATCTTATAAAAAGTAAAAATTTTTCCTTGCATGTCAAACAAAAAAAATTTAATATTAATATATTTTGAATTTTTTTTAAATAAACTGTTCTTAAAAAAATATGTCCCTTTTGAAAATCTTGAAAATATTCAAAGTCTTTTAGCGACACCTAATTTTTTAACGAAAATTTTGAAAAATAGAGATTTTTGCCATGAATCTTACGGTCTGTTTTTGTAAGACGTTGCACTCAAAAAATTCGTGTAAATGAGTGAAGAAATTCATTTTGGGGTTTTGTATCGCAAATGTCACTTTGAATTGAGTGAAAACGTAAGAGTTGTCGTTTTCGTCTCTTTTTTTGGTTTCCACAATGCGATTTGAAACGTCAAAAACAGACGTTCACAAAAAAGTATTCGTCAAAGAAAAAAGGCAACAGAATTTAATATTAAAAAAAATACATTAAAACTCGGTTAAGACGAACCCTCGGTTAATACGAGCTAATTTAAAAGTCCCGACGTTTTGGCAACAATTTTCATATAAAATACATCTTTTAATACGAACTCGGTTAATACGAACCCTCGGTTATTACGAACTGTTTTAAGCAGTCACAAAAACTCGTTTTCATACAAATTACCATGTTTAGTACACTCTTTATCCGTTTAATGGGATAGACCTAATATGAATTTCATATCCGTTAATGACTTTCTAGATATACATAGATGCTAATGTTTTGACGTCACATACTTTACCAGGTTAATCCTGCCGATGTTGAAAATTTGTCAAGTGATATTCGAACAAAATCGTGTGCCGAAGAAGCTGACAATCATATTTTGGTAATAGAAAAACTTATAACAAATGAAATCGTTAATTCAGCCATTCATAAAAAAAAAACTGATTTTTTTTTTTTTAATGAAGAATTTTAATTGAATTTTTAATTGTGAATGCATGATATGCTAATTTTATTTTTTATTTATGTAAAAATCTTGTTTTTGTTTTAATAAATACATATTTTTAATCGTTAAAAAATACCCGCTTAATACGAACCTCGCTTAAGACGAACTAATTTTTTTGGTCCCTCGGAGTTCATCTTAACCGGGTTTTACTGTAATACTTTTTAACAAAAAATTGTAATAAAAAAAAGAATAATGATTTTTATTCTTATTTTCATTTATATATTTACATTTTTAGTTGTAAATGTTTTTGTTTTTTTTTTATACAAATTATATTTTTATATCCACTTTTATTGTTTTCTAAACAAAATAAATAAATATTTTTTTTCAAGCTAAAATCAGCTGTTTTTGTTTATATTTCATTTATGGTGTTGGGCTGCCATCTACCAACGAAAAATGAGTTATTTGTATATGAAATAAACTAACAAAAACCGAAAAGCAATGTCATGGCAATCTCTACTGTTTGACATAACATAAAGCTTAACGTACTCAAACGTAAGTCACACGAACGAATTATAAAAACTCATTTCCTTACGTATTCGTTCGGGTGCCACACGTTCCACATTGGGTTGAAATCGCAAAAAATGGAGATTAATTGAATAATGAAAATGAAGTTTTTTAAAAAATACTTATTACTCGAGTACTAAATTCTACATCACTACCGAAAATTTCAATGTCATATGTTTTTTACTTTTCTTGCTACGTAGCCTTAAAGTTAAGAAATTTTTAAGTTTTTTTCTAATAGTTGTGAAAATTGAAATTTGTCATACTTTAAAGCTAAATATTTTTATTTTAACAGTCAAAAGTGAATCTTCAACGTCAGGTATTTTAACGTAATTTAAAAAAAAAAAAAAATTTAAGAAAAAATATGTAGAAATATTTTTAATTTTTTTTTTTTAATTATGCTTAAATTTGGGCTATTTTTAAAATATATGTGGAGTTTTAAATGGGAATAGGGTAAAATTGGGTAAAAGTGTATATTGTGTATTAAACTGTAGTATGTAAGCTTTCATATTTATAAATAAAATGTTGCGCGTTTTTGCGCCAATTAAATATATTTAATAAATTAAAAAAATAGCCACTCATAAAAAAGCGGTTCTTGTTGTCTTTAATTTGTTTTGTTCTCGTTTTCGTTGTTATGATTGTTATTGTTGTTATTGTTATACTACAATTTTTTTGTTTGTTGGTAGCAGTGTTGCCATAAGATAAATATGAAATAGTGCTAGGGCATTTAAAAAAAGTTGCTAAACAGCTCTTAAAATTAATTAAAGGCCCTGCAGAAAAAAAACTAGTAAAATTACTAAATACGCAAAACATAAAATTATTAAATTTAGAAACAATAAAAAAAAGTTTTAAAAAAGAGCTAAACAAAAAAATAGCAAATTTTAAAAATGTTGGTTGCTAGATTGTGCTAGATCTAGCACCCAAGGTGTAAAAATGGCAAGCCTGGTTACTAGTTATTCGTTATTTTTGTGTTTGTGAAAACGTCAAATGTACTGAAAGTGCTGTAAAGTTTGTTATTGGGTAATTGGTACAAACAAATACTTTAAGCTTCTGATTTATAATATGCTACTGTCTAAACTTTTAGGAACAAGCTCCAAAACAGTATTTTTCTCTCGTCAGAGTCTTTACGATATTTTTCGGAATGCAGACTCATTGCTATTTAAAGGAAAAATTAATATTTTGAAGAAGAAATAATAAAACGTACAAACCCTGTTGATATGAAAGATTTTCAAACTAAATTTAATAGTTTCGTTTTTGATTTTAAGAGTCGATGGTCTAAATTAAATAGACATGATGGCCGTTTTTGTAGAGATAATAAAAACTGGTTAGATTCTTCCATCTCATTTGTAGTGCACACAAATAAAAGAGGCCGCAAAGAAATGGAGTTTGATGAATGTTCATCAAAAACAAAAACAAAGAAATGCAAGGATTTAAGAGATAAGTCATCGCTGTCTGTGTTAATCTATGCCACTCAAATGAGTTTACGAGCTTCTGGCCATATAGAAGCATCAAAAATATTGAAAGATGTTACTTCTTCCCCATCTAGAGCTGCAAAATATAAGGCAAGTTTGACATCACAAGAACGTGCAAAACAACTAAGTGCAGAATCTGCGCTTATAGTGCTGGCAGAAGCAAAGCTTACTCGTAGCCAGTATAATGTGATTAGAAAAGCTGCTCCGGAGAAGTTTCCTTCTTACACAATCGTCCAACAAGCGAAAAAAGATGGGAATCTGAAGAGTTTGGACATATATTCTAAAAAAGCAGGTTAGAAACACTTTACAAAATAAAATGTATATATTTTTGCTACTTTTTCGATAAAAGGCTACATTTTCATTTCTCGAATAATATAGGAAAACAGTATAAAAACCAAGAATAACATCAACAAAATGATTTAATGACTAGACAAGTGTGGGTCAAAATGGGTAAAAGTTCCAAAATTGTCATTTTCACTTGGTGGTGTAAGGTACAACACTCATAGCAAATTTCATCAAAATCGGATGTCGTAAGGCTCTCCAGTTGCTTGATTTGAGAAATATTAATGCAAATTCTTTAATATAATATTAGTTAAATTAAATAAATAAAAAAAGTTTTCTTCAAAAGTATACAATATTTTTTTTATAACTTATGTATAACTAATCCAAAAAAAATACTACCTAATCAATTAGACCCTTCGTTGAATTAATCTCCATTTTGGGGAAATCGAACTCACTGTGCGTTCGTCTGAAATTATACACGTATTGTAAAAACAAGCCGTTAATCTAACCCAGGGTTGTCACGTAAAAAATTCGACGTTTTCAAAAATAAGAAGCAGCATAGTGCTCAAGCTTAACATGAATGCTTATGTGGAACCGTATTTTTGAGAATTTATTCAGATTTTTCAGAAAAGGTATAGAGGTCGCGCAAATCGATTCTTGTAAACCGGGTTTTTGTACGTTTTTTTTTTTAATTTTATTTATAACTTGGTCAATAATCAAAATGTTCTTAGCTTCAGAGTCAATATAAAACCATAAATTTCGGTAATTTGAGTACCATATATTTTATTTTTTTGTAATTTTTTTTTAATAAGATTACAAAACTTCCCAAATCAATGGCAATACGCTGAAGTTATTATGGTAACAAAACCAAACAAGCCAGAAAATATTGTTTCATCTTACCGACCCATTAGTTTTTTAAACCACTTTCTCAGAACTATTTGAAAGAATATTCTTACGGAGGTTAATTCCAATACTAATAAAGCATAATTCCAGGACATCAGTTCGGATTTCGGCAAAATCATGGTACTCCCGAGCAATGTCATCGTATACTCAACGTGATAAGATACTCTTTAGAACGTAAACAATACTGTTCAGCTGTATTTCTCGACATCCTGCAGGCCTTTGATCGAGTATGGCACCAGGGAATTCTATTTAAACTAAAAAAGTTGCTTCCAGCTCCATATTATTTGTTTTTTAAACCCTATTTAGAAAAAAAATTCTTTTACGTGAAAGTTAACAGCGAAATGTCAGAAATATGTTCTATAAAAGCGGGTACTCCTCAAGGCAGTGTTCTAGGACCTGTTCTTTACACCATATTTACATATGATATGCCTACAAATGAAAATGTAACCGTCGCAACATATGCTGATGACACTGCATTAGTAGCAGCGAATGATTCACCTGTCATTGCATCAGAAATGATTCAGCAACAACTTAATGATATCGAAGGGTGGTTAAGAAAATGTAATATTAAAGTAAATCCGCACATATTACATTTACTCTAAGAAGAGAAGATTGTCCAGCTGTTGTTTTAAATGGTACAACAACTGTCAAATATCTTGGTCTCCATCTCGACCGACGAAACACATGGAAAAAACATATACATTCAAAAAGAGTACAATTAAAGATGAAAACGAGAAAAATGTATTGGCTACTAGGTTCCAAATCTGAACTATCACTACAAAATAAACTCTTACTTTGCAAAACGATATTGAAACCTGTTTGCACTTAAAAAATACAGCTTTGGGGCACGCTAGTAATTCGAACATTGAAATTCTTCAAAGATACCAATCCAAAACACTAAGATTAATAGCAAACGCTCCTTGGTTCATAACAAATAACAATAATCACAAAGACTTACAGATTCCAACAGTTAAAGATGAGATAAACAAACATACCACTAGATACTTAGACAGACTCAGTACTCATAGTAATCCTTTAGGACGAGGAGACCTTGGAACACTATCTCTGTGAATGCCCGGCATTTGCTGGAATCCGGGTCTAAATACTATCCAGTGACCCAATATCCACATTGGGGGATCTTAGGGGCATAGGATGGAAGAAGTTGAGGAGTTTCGTCAGTGCGACGGAGTTCCTGGGGTAGAAAGGTGACATAAGACCGATTGTTTAGAGCGCACAACAAGCCAACATTCTGGCTTAAGTGTAAGTCCTCAGGGACTTGAGTCGGATTAGGGAAGTATTTTCCCTTCTCCGAATCCTCTTTTCGACCTAACCTAACCTAAATCCTTTAGCAATATGCTTATTAGATGAAGACGAGGAAGTCAATAGACTTAAAAGGTTTCATATATTAGATTTACCATACAGAAAATGATCTCCTACAATTTAATTAATTTGTAGATATTTTACTGGATAAAGATCTAGACTAGGTTAAGTTAAAATAAGATTATAAAATTAGCTTATTGTTCTAAAAACAGATTGTAAATAAATGAATTAAAAAAAAAAAAAAAATTTTAATAAATTTTGTATATAACGTCTTATAACTTTTAAAATTTCATATAAAACTAAAAAAACAAATGACGAAGCTTAAAAAATGGATAAATCCTAAATAAGTATGTAAAAAAAAATAATTTTTTCTTACTGATCCAGAATTATACCCATTTAAAGGGGTACAAGCCAGTTTAAAAACTAAGAATATTATAAGCTATTTGCAAGTTTTGCTACAGATTTGCTTCAAACTTTGAATAGGAGATGAGTACGTGAGCAGAATATTGAGTAAATCATGCGTGAGTGTGAGTGAAATCCAATTTTACTCACGTGAGTGAGTGTGAATAGGAAAAATTCGAAAATGAGTAGCCCCACGAAATACGAAAAATCACATAATTCAAAGTTTAAAGCAAATGCAATGGCAAACAACGAATAATATTATTAGTTTTATACAATAGGTACAAAGCTTTAAAAGGGTATAATTCTGGAACAGTAAGAGTAAATTGAAATTTTTTTTTAACAAAATAATTTAGAATTTATCAATTTTTCAATCTTTGTATAAATTTGAGAAGTTATAAAGCTTTATTTTTAAAATTTATGAAATGTCCAATAGCATTGCCAAAACTTATGGTTTATGCTCAAAAAAATAAAGTTTGGACATTTTTCTTTAAAAATGTTGACTAAGAAACTAAGAAAATTTTTTTTACTGACCAAGTTATAAATATAATTCAGAAAACGTCCAAAAAAATCGTTTACGGAACCCCTAAACCTCTTTCAAAAAATCTGAGAAAAATTTTAAATATACTACACCCCATAAGGATTTAAATTGAACTTGAGCAAAAAAGTAACAAATTTGTTGGGATACATTTATAAAAAGGCATCTACACTCAAATAAAAAAGTTAGTAAAGTCAGCAAAAAATTTTGCTGGGTCAGCAAAATTTTAGTCAGGAGGGTGCTTGCAAGAAAATTGCTAATGTCAGCAAAATCTTTTGCTGAAAATAAGTGAGCTGATTTTTAGCAACAAAATTAGTAGATTCTGCAAGAGTTTTGCTAACACTAAGTTGAATCAAAATTAAAAAAACCCTTGCTAAAAATTAATAAAATTTTTGCTGAATATTAGTAGACTGAAAAAAACTCAAAGAATTTGTAGAAAAATTATACTTTAGTTAATTTATTTGCTGAAAATCATAATACATATTTTTGTGATTCTATATAAAATAATTTACAATACGTTACAAAATATAAAAATGTTCATACTCCCAAATTGACGATATGAATTAATGTAATATCTAATAACAATAGAAATAATTATATATAACATAAACGAAATTATCTTTGAACTACTTACATTAATTATTTTCTAAATGACGCTATCTTTTAAAGGAACGCAATGCCGCAGAGAATTATAGAAACGAAACGAAAAACTAACAAAATATAACATATACAACCCTTTTTTGCAATAAGAAAAAGGAAACAGAAAAATCTACCTAAAATGTATGTCTTTGTCTTTCGCTATAGTTTGTCTACTTATTGCATATTTGTTTGCAATTTGACCACACAAGATTATTAATATATATAAACATGATGAAGAAATATAGAGTATGGCCTCGAACTTGAATAATTTTCATTTTCATTACACAATTAAAGGTCGAAAAAACATAATTTTTATTTTTAATAAAAATTATAACAAACTTGTAAAAAAGGCAAAGTACCGCCTAGTTTACTTCCCCTGTTTTGTAAACAAACTAGACAAAATATAAAAAGGAGAGAAAAACAAAAAACGTGTATTGAATATCCACCAGAGGTGGATCTTGCACATCAAACAAGTTTTCAATTTATTTTTTGATCAATGGTTATAATCTTTAACTTCAAACTCGTATGTATATTATTTAAACGAGTGTGAATTGATAGACATTTTAAATGGAGAAAGAGAAAATGGATGGAAGAGGCTTTATTTCTATGTAAATAGCGCATTAAAATACAGAAAAATAATAATAGATGAATTTAATTATTAATTATTGTAAATACAAATAATTGTTAAAATTAAGTATAACAGACAACCTAATAGTCATTGTTATGAACTTTATATCTTTATTTATTTTAATTATTTTGATTGAATAAAGAAATACAATACAATACAATATTAGTTCTCATGTAGTGAGTAAACTAGTTGATATGAATGTTGATGTTTGGCATGGGATTGTTACCGCTTTCAAAACTTGTTCTGATGATGGGAACCTAGAAAATTCCCGAAAGAGATCTATCAACACATTCCTGAAAGGGTCAAATAATAAATTTGAAAACAAAAAATTCTATTGATTATTTGTTAGGACAATATCCTAATGAAGAAATATAGAGTATGGCCTCGAACTTGAATAATTTTCATTTTCATTATAAACATTTAGTTTACACATACACATTTAATCTTTATTAAATTTAAATATTTTATTTTGTCTTATATTTAATTAATAGATTAAATTAATTTAATCCACAGTTTGGTTTTATGTATGAAAAACAGATACAAAAATCTTCCATTGTTGATTATTTTATATTATGTCTTACTAGAAGAGCTTTACTTTTTAGTATAATTTTCCTCGTCACTACTACATCGTGACATGCCGCGACATCTAATTCATTCTGCGTATATCTTTCAGTCTGGTTGATGTGCTAATCAACACAATTTTTTTAGCAAAATAAATTAGTAAAACATTAGTAAGACGTTAGTTCAAAACAGTTAAGTGCTGAATAAGTATAACTAAAATTTTAGTATAAAACATAATTTTAGCAAAAAATTTGCTGGAAAATAGTATTCCTGATCTACAAGATGTTTTACTAACTTTTCTACAAACTTATTTTTTTGAGTGTAGCATTATATCTAATTAGTTTTTTTCCTCCCTTTTTGTCACACTAAAAAAATTTAATTGTTGCGAACCAATAGAAACCATAAAATTCCGTCTTATCACATAAAATTCCGTCATATCCACAGGTTAAACTTGGTTTAAAAAAATGTTTTGTCTGACACTGTTTGTAAATTGACAGCGATATACATTTGTATCTACATATTTTTAAACAGTTCAAGACAGTTCAGTACAATATGTAAACTTTTCAGTAAATCTACGAATGAATGATACAATGGTATTAGTAGAACATTAAGTAATATCTACCTATGTCTGTGTTAATCATACTTGGGAATTTCCCATTACCATTGAAATTTCATTACCATTAGCTAAAACCATTACAAATGGCAAAAGATATATTCTTATACAGAAAAAAAAACATTACTAAAGTTAATTTTATCGCTGGTATGCCTAAAATTATTTACAAGTATTAGTTTATAAAATAAATCCTGATAGATGAAACTTAAACGGTTTTGGCCAAGAAAATGAAAATAAATTTTTCATAAATTTTGTAACGGAATGCAATATTGATCCAAATCGCACTAATATAGAATAGAAATCGCACCGATATAGAATTGGAATGGGTTACGAGTGGAATTGTAATACTAAACACAGGCAATGAAATAGAATAGAGCAAGCCGGTATTTTATGTATATATCGGTCATTCCACCTAAGATCAGTCAAAAGAATTAATTTTTTACCTTTGGTATTCCGATTTCAATTAAATTTTGCATTCAGAAACTATATGGCGCTACTTAAAGAATGGCGTTTTTAGTTTTTTCTAAATTTTTTTATGCGCGAAATAGTTCTTTTTTAATAAAAGAAATGTCCAAAAAGTATGTAAGAATTTTCTTTACTATCACTGTGCAACAAATTTTGGGTCATCGAATAGTTTCCGAATGAGACCTACGGGATGTGAAAATTGATTATAAGTAGACAAAAATCATCAATGGGTTTTAAAAAGTTAGCTCGTATTGTTAATTTATAGTTGGGCTGTTTTGAGGGAAATTTTCCGGTTATTTTTTTATATGCAATCTAATGGAGTAAGCCAATATATAAACTAGAGTGAATTTTGATTCACACTCATTCACGCTCACGAGAGAATAGTTCCACGCACACATAATCACTCACGAAATTTTTTTTATGCTTGCACTCACTACCGCTCACGTGAACAAAATTTGATTTTACACACACTCACTCCTGATTCAGGTGAATCACGCAAATTGACGGAATTTACGAAAATTAAGATAAATTGTTTATGTTCAACTTAAAATTGAACCCGAAATTTAGGAAACGCTTGAGCCTCCAGAATAGCAGAATTGATATTAATTATAAATTTTGCTTCATTCTTGTGTTCTTAGTACTCAAATACGTTTAGTTAACTTAATAAAATAAGAACCCTAATGAGAATTAATAAAATCTAACTAATATGAATTCAAATTTTGTATTACTTATACATAAATACATAAGCGATTATAAAAATCAACTGCATACATAAATATTACACAAAACAACAAGAATATGTTGAGGTTATCTTGATGTTTCAATTAAATGCTTTTGAGCGATAGTATAAACAAATGTCAAACAGGCAGCGAATTTAAGCATTTATTTCATTGATTTATTTCATTGAAAGTTGGGAAATATTTTTTTCTGTGTAAGCTGCAGTTTTGAAACTAAGAGGAATTTCAATCTGAAGTAATAAATGATATTTTAATTTACTAGTAATACACCCATAAAAAAAGTTAGTACAAAAGTGAGTTCAGTAACTGTTATGAGTAATTAAAGTTATTTCGTTAATTAAATTTTGTGCATTGCACGGAAATTTTGTGAATATTTATTAATTTTCGTAATTGCGATTGTAACTTTAAATTCGTATATTATGAAAATTGATAAATATTTCGAACGCAATTTTGTAGATTTTTTGTAAATAATACAAAATTTTCGCACATTTATGTTTGGACTCTCAATTTTTTTCTCTTTCTCTCAATATCTTTAATTTTAAGTTTTTTCGTAAATAAATGCTTATTAAAATAACGAATTTTGCTTAAATAGCAAAAATGTTTCGTACAATTTTTGAATTAAACTCTCAAAAAAGCTTTTGCTATTTAAATTGGTGTTAAAACAAGAAGTGTTTTCTTACAATATTTTACCTATTATTAAATTTTAAAAAATAAAATACCAATTCATGAGTGTTCATTTTATTAAATTTTAATTATTAAGCAACGATTTGTACAATAAGGTGATATTCCTGAAAAGTTTGCATCTGAAATGTTAGATAAAACAATTCACGGTGAGTACTTTTCCAATTGATGTTCCAATTGCACTTTAAGGATTCGAGCGTCCCCAACATATTTTCCATAAAGGGAGCGTTTCTGATTAGTTGGCGTCTGTAATGCTATATAAAAAAATCACGGTGCGTTATTTTCGAATTGATTATTGATTTAATAATCTGTATATTTTTTTATAGAAATTGAAGATAAGAATTAAGTACTTAAAAGCTCCAAGTAACCTTAATATATTTTTTTCAGAAGTGAATTTGTTTGTCTTACTTGGAAGATTTCTGGAAAATAAAACAATTTTATTTTCTTAGAAAATCAAAGAAATCTTAATTTTACGAAATATTTTGTTTCCTTAAATAAACGAAACATTTCGTATATCTAGAAATTTTTTCGTTTATTACACTCAAAAAAATAAAAATTAGTAAAGTCAACAAAAAATTTTGCTGAGTCAGCAAATTTTAAGTCAGGAGGGTGCTTGCAAAAAACTAGCTTTTGCTTTAGCAACAAAATTAGCAGATTCAGCAAAAGTTATGCTAAAAAATCTTTGCTTAAAATTAATAAAATGTTTGCTGAATATTAGTGGACTGAAAAAACGCAAAAAATTTGTAGAAAAATTATACTTTAGTTAATTTATTTGCTGCAAATAATTTAAAATACGTTACAAAATATAAAAATGTTTATACTCCCACATTGACAACATGAATAAATGTAATATAAAAAAACAGAATTAATTATATATAACATATACAAAATTATCTAATGACATCAGTGGTTGCCTAAATGATGCTATCTTTTAAAGGAAAGCAAATACCGCAGATAATTATAGAAACGAGACGAAAAAAAATTATCAAAATATAACATATACAACCCTTTTTTTGCAATAAGTAAAACGAAATATAAAAATCTCCCTAAGATGTGTGTCTTTCGCTTTAGTCTGTTTACCTGTTTGTATATTTGTTTGTAATTTGACCACACTAGATTATAAATCTATATAAGCATTTAGTTTACAAATACACATATAATCTTTATTAAATTTAAATATTTATTTTGTCTTTTATTTAATTAATAGACAATTACCTTCACAAGCCGGTGACGACGCAAATTTTAAGTTGTTTTAATCCACAATTTTGTGTTATGTAAGAAAAACAGTTGAAAAAATTTCCATTATTGATTTTTTTATATGTCGTGCTAGAGCTGTACTTTTTAGTACAATTTTCCTCATCACTACTACATCTTGACATTCCGCTGGTTGTCGTCCACACAATTAATGTGCTAATCAGCACAATTTTTGTAGCAACATAAATTAATAAAACATTAGTAAAATATAAGTAAAACACTAGTTCAAAACAGTTGCTAAATAAGTATAACTAAAATTTTAGCTGAAAACTAGTGTCCGACCGAACAGTTCGGCCAAAAACCTATATTTTGTCGGTTTTTTGATATCTAGAGGCAATGACGACAAATTTTGGTATTGGAAACATGTTTGTTGAGTTTGTTAATTCGATTTTGTGTATTAAATTTAAGAGAAAATCCGAAGTTTAGCTATAAAGTTAAAAGTTCGGCAGCCGAACAATTTTCAATTTGGCCGAACTTTCTGAGGCCGAACAGTGAATTCATTGCTTAACTACAGACTTTTCTTCAAATTTGACACTCAAAATAGCATCTAATCAGCCCAATAAACATTTTTCCATCCGCCAAATTTGTCCATAATGCTTTAAAATACCGAATACAGACCAAATGCATTTTCCGGCCGAACTGTTCGGTCGGACACTACTGAAAACAGAATTTTAGCAAAAAATTTGTTGAAAAATAGTATACCTGATTTACAAGATGTTTTACTAAGTTTTCTACAAACTTATTTTTTTGAGTGTAGTTGCACAAAAAATTGTTCGTAAAACAACAAAAATATCGTGAAAACTAAAATCGCAAAACTCTTTAAGGATATACAAATGGTCTACTTTAATTTTCCGTTGGGCTCATTCGGGATATGTTTCCTTGTTGCACAGTGTATTCGTCGGATAAAATCCATTTACTTTTTGGATGTTGAAAAAAGTTTTTTTGCAGCTTCAAAAAGATGTACATTTTTTTGCAAGTTGTTTTTAATGAGCTTTTCACAAATTCTGGATTTGAAAAAATTTTTAATATTTGCAAAATATTGGGTTTTTACCACAAAACAACACTTTCGTTGTTTCGGATCCCGGGGTTTATCTAATATTTATGAGTTATTGAAAAAATGCTTGCATCATTTTCCATAGAAAAGTCAACAATTTATTTATGTTTTTAATTTTCTAAAAGTAAAAATATTAAATTTATTGTTAAGGTGTCGTTTAAATGTCGCCTTTTTGAAAAATGTACACATGTTTTTTCAACCACTTTCATTTTGAATTTTTTCACTTTTGAATATTTACAATAATGCTTAGAATATTCGGTTTTATTGATATGCATTTTGAAAAAAAACGTGCCTACTTAGCAGTAATTTATATCTGAATTTTATCCATTTACTTAGTTGTCATAGGTTACACTCCAAAAAAAAGCTCTATTTCTATAACTTTTCCAGATATAAGCCCTTTTACAAATAAAGAAGTACATGTGTTAAATTTAAATTTTAATGCAATTTAAATTTTCCCAAGTTGTACCTTTATACCCTCCATCGTATCTTTATACCCTCCATTCTGTCTTTATATCCCCCACTAATAAAACGAAAAAAAAGTTAGAGGTGAAAAAAAAATTTTTTAGGCGAAAAACTATTTTGTTGGTGAAAAAATGGTGACATAAAAATTTGAGGTGAAATTAAAATTTTAGGTAAATTTAAAACTTTATTCACTTTCTACACTCATAATAATCCATGCTAAAAATACGAAAGTAATATCAAAACAACAAAAACTTCCGTAAAATAAACAAATATTGGTTTATTTTACGAAAGTTTTTGTTATTTTGATATTTATTGGTATTTTTATGCATGGATTATTATCAGTGTAGCGTCTGCTGGAAAAATATGACATACACAAGACGCTACTATGAAATTGTTCTAAGATACACATTTTGTATGGAAAATTTAGAGGTACCTTCACATTTTCACTCAAAACTTTTGAACCGCTGGACCGATTTTGCATTTTAAATAAAAAACTGGGGAGTACTTACATCAATCTAGGCAAAATAGAGCAGTCTTTGCGTTTTCGCGCCATGGTCGACACTTCAACAGATACGCGGACATCTGTCAGTCGGCTTAAAATTTAATAAGTACCAAGAATATATATATACTTTCTAGGGTCTTAGACCTATATTTCTTAGACCTATTCAATATATACCCTCAACCCAGTATGTGGAGGGTATAAACATGTTGATCACATTTTTTTTTTATGAAATAAAGAAAAAGTTATTAAACTTGATTCACAAAATGTTACGAAAAGTTTAATCACATTTATGTAAATTTCATAAATATGAAAATTCTTCAAATTCATTAAGCAGATTCATTAATATTAGATAAATATGTCAACATTTTTAAAATTTAAAATTTTTTTTTTTTATACAACAAAGCAAAGTGTCGTGCTGTGTAAAAAATGTAGTATTTTATTTGCATTGATTTCTAATAATAACAAAACTTTTTTAGTAGAAATCAAAAAATTTCAGTCAAACAAATTTGATTTAAAATGTTGACCTGTTGTTTGCAAGTTTTCCGCCGAAATTTATTTATTGTTATTTCTAGTATGAATAAAGTTGTTATTTGTCAAAAATTTTAGGCAACTTTAAGCTTTGAAATGACAAATCTGACTAATCAGAACAAAAGCCCCCAAAGTTGTTTAAAAATTCAGCTCACATATAATACACTGAGAGAATTATCTGCATGTTATTGATGAATTTTTGCATTAGATCTATGAATTGTCACTGGAACTCGTCCATTGGAACTTTTCATTTAATTAATGCAGTTTTTTCTAAAATTCTATACGACTAATAAAAAAGTCTTATTAAAAATAGTGTCTTTAAAAATATAAAGCTTTTTCATGAAGTTTAAGAATTTTTTCATTCATATTGTGAAGAAAACTTCATTAGTTTAGTGAAAAAGTTTATTAAAACTCGTCCAAGGAATTTTCTCTTTATTTATTTATATATTTAAGTCTATGGATGCAATATCCTTACAGACTAGCATATAAAAATTAAGATATTTAAAATAAATTATTTAAAAAAATTTTAAATTGGGAGTGAGAAACACTTATGTCTAAGGCGTTCGATCGTGTGTGGCACGGGGCACTCGTGACTAAGCTAGTTGCTTTTGGTGTCGGTAGTGTCTTCTCTCGATTTATAACGATTTTTTTCAGAGACCGCACTATACGTGTTGTTCTAGATGGGGTCTCATCAAACGAGTTTCAGCTTAATTCAGGGGTACCGCAAGGTTCTGTTCTTTCTCCTACCCTTTTTCTTATTTTAATAATGACCTTCTTGGTCAGACCTTCAATCCTATCTACTCTTTTGCAGATGACAGCAACATTTGTCATTCATTTTCATTCGATCACAGGCCAAGCTCTTTGGAGATAGAGGGCATGCGGCAGAACATGAATGACACACTCAATCAAGAAATTTCTACAATCTCCGAGAGGGGTCGCGCGAATAAGGTCGATTTTAATGCACGCAAAACCCAATATTGTACGTTAACACACAGACGGGCTGTGGAATTAACATTGTCATCTGCAACTATGGATGGTATAGGTATTGAGGAATCGGATACTCTTGATGTTCTGGGCATGAGAATACAGTGTGATGTTCGTTGGAATAAGCACGTATTTCAAGTGTCGAAAGAGGCATTCAAGTGTCTCGGTTTTCTAAAACGGTGCAAGACTTACTTCACTCCATCCGATCTCCTTACTATTTATACCAGCTATATCCGGCCAAAAATGGAATACAACTCTCATATATGGGCAGGGGCTCCACTGTCTATTCTGAAGCTTCTGGACCGTGTTCAGGGGAGGGCGGTGAAGCTTATCAATGACAGTAGTGTATCCAACTCTATTGATTCATTGGAGCATCGTCGGAATGTGGGTTGTGTGACACTTTTCTATCGATATTACCATGGGAGATGCTCATCTGAGATAAGTGAACTTATTCCACGAGCCCGAGTTTTTATTCGTAATACTCGCTTATCTAGTAGAGCACATCCGTTTGTAGTTGATTGTCCTGTGTTTCGCACAACGCATTACAGAGAAAATTCGTTTTTTAGTCGAATGATTCGTATGTGGAACAAACTTCCCGCAGAAGTCTTCCCTGTTACTTACAATTTAGAAAAATTTAAATCAAATATCCACAAACACCACTCCCTCTTTCCTCCCTCCCATACCCTATTTTCCTGATCAATACAATGCACTGCATGAGTAGGGGGCATCCCCTGAGTATTGGTTAAAATTAAAAAAAAAAAAAAAAACATATATTGAAATTAACTCTAATAGCTCAGGAGAATCAATAACACCACAAATAATACCATGTAAAAAAGTTAAATTAGCAATAATACGACGAGTTTCCAGAGTTTTTAAAGAAATAAACTCACATTTATCTGCGTAAGAAGGGCTAGAAAAAGAAGGAATGTTTAAATAATTCCGATAGTTAAAACATGGTAGGGCAAACTTGACAAACTTTCTTTGAATTCTCTCAATATGACCAATATGAAGAGCAGCATTAGGACTCAAAATAAATGAAGAATATTCCAATCCAGATCTAACAAACGAAGTATAAACAACTTTCTTCGTTATGTGATCAAAACATTTATCCAAATTACGTCGAATAAATGCTAAAAGCGAATAAGCTTTTGGTACAATAAAATTTAAATGACTGGTGAATGATAATTTAATATAATAATAATTTTCTCTGTGTATAGCTTTTGAAGTCTGTGTATGTATAGATTTGTTACCGTTTTTTTTTTTTTTTTTTTCATTACACTCTAATTAATTTCTGTTGAAATTTACCCAACTTATAGTAGGAAACTGTACTCCTACTATAAGTTGGGTAAATTTACTCTATGTGTGTAAATGAAAAAAATACGCACATTGAGAGTAAGTTTGTGAACACAAAGTTGGTAAATTTACAATGAAAGTGCGTAAAATTTTTATAAAATTTATAAATAAATGAGTAATTTTACCAAATTTTCGTGTAAAAAAACATGATTTACGTGCAATTATACGTATAAAATGCGTAAAAATACATATTTATAAGCGTAAAAACCCCCTAAAAATGCGTATCTTTACCTTCCGGTAAAAAAGAATAACAGCCCAAAAAATTTTTCAAATAAAATAAAAAATTAATTTTTAGAAAGAGTTTTACTAATGTGTTGTATAATAATAAATTTAATAATAAATATTTGTATATAAGTTGTTGTACATATACATATACTTCAAAGATTGAATTCTATTTTAAAAAAATTAAATCGGATTTTTTAAATCGAATGATTTTTTTCTTCAATCATTGCGAGTTCAATAATTGGGATTTCAATCTATTTTTAACTTAATCGATTTACAATTTGCCGAAATCGGCGAAACTGAAAAATACCTCCAGAATTGAAAAAATCGCTAAAATCGAAAAAAATATAGTTAAAATGAAAAAATCCCAAAAATTTAAAACAATCTCCAAAATTGAAAAAACGCCAAAAATGTTAAAATTACTTAAATTGAAAAAATCGACAAAATTTAAAAAAAAATCGCCAAAATTAAAAATAAATTACTAAAATTTGCCACAAAAACAAAGAAAATAAAACAAATCACCATAATTGATAAAAAATTGCTCAAATTGGAAAAAGTTGTCCGTGTCTTTTATTTATCTCTGTTAGTTTTTGAAACATAGGCGATGTTTCAAATAAATACTCTTTTTTTATCTGCGATGCTTACTTTTCGAGAACAACGCGATTTACGAATCCAGCCAATCAAATCGAAATTAGGATCGTTGTAGGGGTAATGGGGTTGAGTTTTGAACAATGGTGCAGCAATTTTTAGAAAGCTCCATTAGTTTCCGTAATATGTACCTTTTAAAAATTGACTAAATAAAAAACGTCCATAACTCAAAAAATAAAAAAGAAACTGGAAAAATGTTTGCATAGGTGTTCAAAACTCAACCCCAATACTGGCCTGATTGGCTAGGTTCCTAGATCGCGTTTTTCTCAAAAACAAAACATCGCAAAGCAAAAAGAGAATTTATTTGGAACATCGCCTGTGTTTCAAAAACTAATAAAGATACATTTACAGCTATTTTAAGTTTCTCGTCAATATTTTTCGTTTTTTCTATTTAAGCTTTCTTTCCAATTTGAAAATTTGTTTCATTTTTGTCGATTTTTTTTAATTTTAACGTTTTTTTTTTTCATTTTTGGTGGTTTTTTTTTATCTTAAAGATTTTCTCAATTTTAGCTATTTTTGGCGATTTTTTCAATTTTGGCAATTGTTTTCAATTATTGGCTGAATAAATCCAATGAAGAATTTTTTTCTTTAAAGCTCTGTACATATATTATATTTTGAAAATATTTTTCCACAATTAGGCTGCAAACACTTGGAAATAAACTATAAACTAAACAGTATCACTACAGTTATACATTTTTTTTTTTCATTAAAATTCTCAATAAATTAAACTTTTTAGATTTTTTTGGCTTTTTTCAATTTGTTTAATTTTTTTCAATTTAAAAATGTCAAAATATTTATTACTATTATAAGTTAGTATATTTACAAACTTTGTGCGTAAAAATTTTATTTAACAAAATAATACTACTTTTAGGCATAATGTGTTTAATTGTAAACAAATAATTGGTAAAAATACTGTAAGTGGGTATTATTGTATATAAAAGTGTGCGCAAAATAGTTTTACGCATTTAGATGTATAAATTTACCGAATTAGCGTAATAATACATGAAACTTTACTCGTTTTATAGTAGTAAATTTACAATCATTTTTTAGAGTGTATGTGTAAAAATTAAAAATGTTAAAGATTATATAGTGCACACAAAAATATGTTTCTACACAAATATGCTCATATACAAGACCATATATGTTTATATACGATCCCATTTCTGACTGGGTAGTTTATTTCAATAAACGACATTAAAAAATCGAAAAATTAACCTGAAAAAAGCACAACTTCAAGCGACATTAAAAATTAAAACCGAGTTAGGTTTTCGTAACCATTTGGGGAATTTGGACTTTTATAAGTGGCAAGTAATTTTAACTAACATAACTGCCACCCTAAGCAATGCATAAATTTCACCCGCCTTTTTTAAAACCATTAATATTACCACTGTCTAAATACAAAATCCTACTGTCTTAATAGTTTACTATCACAGTAATTTTAAATATTCATTAGGGCGCCTCGTATTTTATAAAAAAAAAAATGGTATTAATGTTATTTTCCCCTAAAAGTGAGCATTGGTTAAATAAATATTCAGCCATAAAAAATGTTTGACCTATGTTTTTTCGATTTAAATTATACTTTGGCCGCTAAAACTTTATGAAGGCAAATAAAATTGATTTAATTTTAATAATAAAGAGACGAAGAATATTAATTTATATTAAAAAAATACGAATATAATTTTTTATAAAACGTCCTGGAAAGGAATTGCTCCGCACATAAATACGAATTATAATTTTTTCTTATCTTAACCCAGCAAAAATAACCTGGATTTGGTAAGCAGTAACTACATTTGTATGCTTCCAAAATAGCGCTTCACCGCCTTGCATACTATAAAGCAGTTAGGGAAGGTATTCTGTCGTGCTTCCCAGAATGCCTTCTTTGAAGCAGTGCATAATGCTTACAATAAAGCAATACAGTATGTATACCATGAAGCACAAATGTTGTCAACATACAAAAAGCGCTTCTTAGTGCCTAAGAAGGCATGAATTTATTGCTTCTAAGAGCACATGATAAAAGCGCTTTAAAAGAGACATACGAAGTGGGAAATCGCGAACAAAAATCATGCCTTCTTTAGTTGCTTTGGAAGCGCTTCGTTATCAAATAATGCCTTCCGGGAGCGCTTCTGGGTAAGCACTATTTTTTGCTGGGTAGTACCGACTATTCTATCTGAATAACTTTGAGTACATGAAATAAATAAATGAAATGAAAAATTAAATTTTTCCTAATTTCGTATTTTGGAAAGTTTTCATAAAAATATACTTTTTTACACAAATAAGCAATTTTCGGCATCAATTCGGAACGGGTTGACGTTTACCAAAAAAAAAATCGATTTCTTACATATGGAAACATTTGCAGTAAGTTTTGGGGTGTAACGACAAATAAGACATAAGACTTTAAAATTAGTATAAAAAATCTACTACAAATTAGTTAAAATTATATTCCAGAAAAACTGCTGAAATTAGCAGATTTTTTCTAAATATTATTAAAACTAGAACAGAGACTTAGGCTTATAGAAAAAAATTAGTAAAAGTTTTTGCTAAACCCAAAGAAAAATTTGTTGAAAATGACGTTGCAGGAAAAACTAATTATTAGCAAAACTTTCGCTGATTTTAAAAGATTAGTGTGTCATTTTCAAGCATCTATAGTTAAAACTTTTTATATTTAACACATTAAGTTTTGTTATTCTTATCTTACTAATAATTTTCAAAAAATCTGATCAGCTTTTCATAAAACGTCATTGTGAACTAATTTTTACTAGTTTTAGCAAAATATTATACTAATTTTTTCTAACAGTGTAGAATCATGGAGTTTTCTTCCAAAAGTCTACAGAATCTGATTGGTTTCTCCTGACAAAAGAATCAAAAAATCTGAAGGTCCTTTTGCAGAAATAATTAGAACCTGGAGAATTTTTAATGGAAAGCATTTTTAGGAATCTAAAAAACTAAATTATTTTTTATGAGAAGAATTCGGTGTACATAAAATTTTATAAAAAATTTCGTTTGTTTTCTTAAAAATTTCATACGGCTAATGAAAAAAATATTATTAACAAAAATTTCATATAAAATATAAAGTTTTTGCATTATGTTTAAGAAATTTTTAATTCACTTTGTGAAAAAACTTCCTTAGTTTAACAAAAAATGCTAAGAAATTTACTAATTTTTTTTTGTTAAAATCTGCCCACTTATGTTCAGCAACACACTTTTGCAGTTATTAGTTATTTTCTGCTAGCATCCTCCCAGCAAAAATTGTGCTGAGTCATCTAACTGTACTGTAAAATTTTCGAATACTGTAAAATTTTCGAATATTTTTTATATTTTGAAACGCGATATTTCAAGATCCGCTGTTAGTAGCTGCCCTACATTTGGACGATGTACATCTTCTATACCAAGTTTGGTTGAAATCAGAAGGGGTGGAGGGAATCGAGTGGTTGATTTTATATGTTTTCAGTCATTTGTCAAATAATTTTGAAATAGTAATTCATCTGGCAAATTTCAAAGCAAACAAAATTCGTGATGTAAAAAAACCTTCGGTTTGATATGACTCGTATGACTCGCATACGAACAATTATATTGGAGTATCCGCTTTTCATTTCAACATTCCAGTGTCGCACTCAGAAAAAAAAAAGGAAAGGGGAAGAAAAATTTGCAAGTGGGTAATACTTTTTTTTTAATTGGTGCATCTCAGGGAAGTAGTCTTTCAGAAAAATATAAATACCACATGTGTTATTAAAGAAACTTTTAATCTGGAAGCAAAAATCAAATTTGAATTGGCATCGCAATCGTCAAAAAAAAAAAAAATTATCAGGTCGTTGGACGAGTAAAGATGTTTACTAAAAGGTTACAAATACTTTTCATTTTTTAAAATCAGTTCATAAATACAAAATTATAAAGATTCCAAAATGGTCGTAATACACGAGGTGACCTACTTTGGCCCCTAATAGCTTAGCTCCCGATTTCTCCGTGGGGTCTCTGCGCTGCCTGTTGGTGATATTTCATGAAAAGAAATTGCTAAATAATTTCCAAAATATTTTTAACTGATCCCATTGTGCGATGTTCTAAACTGAAATATTTTGGATATTCATTAGGTATGGACTAGTGTTGTATGGAGATCCTTAGTAACAAGATTTGGATACGCGGCAACCCCTATTTTTGTGAGGTTTATAACAAAAATGCATGAGCCAAAAAATGGGGGAGGTGGGGTGAGGGTAAATGGCTCCTCATCGGGGTCAAAGGTGGGAAAAACGAGTCAAAATACACGAAACGCTTCACAACTCTCGCCGGGTCGCTCCTAGAGGGGTAAAATGTAAGCCCGACCCCCATTATTTTTTCCCCTCCTACAATTTTTATGAACATACTAACCCTCTATATGCGCTCCTTAGGGTGGCTCCCATACTAAATATTATTTTTTATAAAATTACCCGCCACCGCCCTAACTAGCCCCAGAGTGCCCCTAGAGGAGTCAAATATATGACCGACCCCCAATATTTTTGTTACCCCAGCAGTTTTTAAGAACATACCTAGCCTCCATCTTTAATCATTAGGGTGGTCCCCATACAAAAATTTTTAATTTCTAAAAAAAAAATTTATTACTAATATAAAAGCGTCATTCACAGCATGTAATTTACTCAAAATTTCTAGTCAAGGTGGAAGGGATGTGGCAACACTGATTTGGTTATCATCGCGGGTGAATAGGAAGCAGAAGAAGAACATTAAAATAAGTGACGCGAAAAGAATAAGCTCGGAAAAAGTTACTAAAGATTATAAAGGCTAAAGATTATAAAAGTTAATAAAAATAATTAAAAGCTAACCGATTGTGTTTGATTGCAAGGTATTATAAATTTTTCAAAGTAAAAAAATGGCATTAACATCGACAAGCATTGCGAGTAGTTTGAGATCACATAAGGATCTCTTTTTGATCGGACAACCATGCTCTAATATAGCGGGAGCAAAGTTGCCGTCTAGACAACAAGTGCTTAGAATGTATTTTTATGGTACTGGAGTGCGTAAAATAAGTGCCGAGGAAAGTGGTTCTTTGGTAACCGACACTGTCATGGTTTTTCGGCGCCAAGCATTTATTCCGACTAAAAAAAGGAAAAATGTGAAAATAAAGGTGAATTCTTTGGTCGCAGAATGGTTAGCCTTACAAAAGAATACTTTAAGAAGTGCCGAAACACAAAGAAAAAAGGAGGCTGAGTTTGTCGAGAAATTAGATAATCTTTTTGACATCGCACTTGCAAATGTACTCGAAATGGTAACCAACCAGGAAGATATTGCTTTTTTGCAACTGCAAAGAGTAAAGGGGCGTCAAGGATGCATGGCGGGTGTTGACAAGATTTTAGGTAAAAAACAGAAAAGACAAGCGGAACGAAAAGGGCTAGAAGATAAGCGGAGAAAACGCGCAAAAATTCAAAACGAATCTGCAGTAGCGGGTAACTACGATTATTACAATAGAAATATAATTTTACAGTCTAATTATGATATTTACAAATGTGTACTGTGTAATTTCAGTTGGCAAGATTTCATCCACTGAATCTAGTGAATCAGAAATGAGCTCGAAACTGTCGATGATGCAATGGTTTCCTGTAAGAGAATACCAAAAGAAAGAAGAGGCGCAATCAAATGCATTACTCCGGATCTTGTGTCTGTTTTCGATAGATGTAAGACATCAGACGTAGCAGCAGTTCGGATATTGATTGCTGCTGCACGAGCTTTTCAACTTTATCCAAAAATGTATGTAATCAATCGAAAGTCCCTTCGACAAGCACGTACAAAAAATAGACAGCAGATTGCTGCATTTTTAAAGGAAAATCCACAGGTATGCTATATTAAATAAAAATTATATTTCTGTAAAACTTAGCACGAGTAATTTTACAGATGGCCGAAACAAAGTTTTTCAATGTGCACTGGGATGGCAAAATGTTGCCGGACTTGCAACTCACCGATAAAAAAAGGTGATCGTCTTCCTGTCATCGTCACATACGATGGAAAGGAGCAGCTACTTGGCGTGCCAAAGATACCGTCGGGTCAAGGTAAAGGTAGGCGTATTGCGGATGCCGTTTACGAGCTTTTGCATGAGTGGAAAATCCACTGACCGTGTTCAAGCAATTTCATTCGATACCACGTCAACAAACACTGTCCAATTGCAAGGTGCGGCAATCTTTTTGGAGTAAACATTAGAAAGAGATCTTTTCTATCTACCATGCAGACATCACATTTATGAATTGGTATTAAAAGAAGTGTTTGAAGCTGCATTCGGTAAAATGTCTGGGCCAGGAGTGCCATTTCGGCTTTAATACAGACGAACTAAGTGGACTTCGCAATATTACCATTTTTATTGTAACTCTTTACGTCAAAGCTTGGTTTACAGCCACCAGTGCAATCGAAGCTCCATATAACGATTTTAATTTTTTGGTAGCGATTTCTGATTACGCTTTAATTGATGAGGATGTGGCGCAAAGATTGTGGAAGAGGTTCTCTGGACATCTTTGGTATCTAAGTGGTGAAGTTGTTTCCTTCGCATTATTTGATAAAAATGTTCCCTGCGGCACCAAACGTAAAATGGCGAACGCAATTGTAGCATTTAAGAAGGAGAAAGAAAAATATGAGAAATACATAAACAGCGAGGAAGACAACGACGTTGATGAAGCCTTGGAAAAAGAATGCGATGATAATTCAGAGCACTGCGGTAGCGGTGTCAATCAAAATTGTTCAGCAAATATTTTTAGATTCAGAGGTGTGAAGAGAATTAACGTGACATCAAAATAAATAAGTAAAGAACAGATAAATAATGATTTAAGCCAATACGTAACAACTGAAACATTAAAATTTTTGTGCGCTTTGCATTGCCGTTGGATTTTATTGCTACTGACCCAGAAAAATGGGAAGAACGCGAGGAGTACCAGCAAGCGATAGAAATATTGAGTAAATTACATGCTGTGAATGATTCTGCAGAAAGAGGCGTGAAATTGGTAGAAGAATATAACAACGTATTATGCCGCAAAGAAGAAGAAAAAAATATTTTTGCTTCTCATAATAAAATGAATTAATTTAATTATCACTATAACTACTATTAATTATAAAAATATGTTTTTATATTAGTAATAAAATTTTTTTTAGAAATTAAAAATTTTGTATGGGGACCACCCTAATGATTAAAGATGGAGGCTAGGTATGTTCTTAGAAACTGCTGGGGTAACAAAAATATTGGGGGTCGGTCATATATTTGACTCCTCTAGGGGCACTCTGGGGCTAGTTAGGGCGGTGGCGGGTAATTTTATAAAAAAATAATATTTAGTATGGGAGCCACCCTAAGGAGCGCAGATAGAGGGTTAGTATGTTCATAAAAATTGTAGGAGGGGAAAAATAATGGGGGTCGGTCTTACATTTTACCCCTCTAGGAACGACCCGGCGAGAGTTGTGAAGCGCTTCGTGTATTTTGTCTCGTTTTCCCCCACCTTTGACCCCGATGAGGAGCCATTTACCCCCGCCCCACCTCCCCCATTTTTTGGCTTATACATTTTTTTTATAAACCTCACAAAAATAGGGGTTGCCGCGTATCGAAATCGAAAACTCGTGCACTAGTCCAACCCTAATATTCATATTCAGGATATAACGAATTAATTTCCATTTTTAATCAGAACAGCAACAGAATATTTTTCTTGAGGCAGTATTATGTAAATGAATTGCATTCATTCATTTGTAAATGTTTTACTTAAAGTAATTCATTTTATTGTTGTTTTGTTATATTTTATTACTCTTCTTTGGATTTGAATACTTTACATTATAGGATAAAGAATATTCTTAGTTTGTCATATTATTTGTAACTCCTACAAAAATATTATTTAAATTGCTTTTACATCGAGGAATTAAAATTAATCATATAAATTCACCAAAACGAAATGTTTAGCTAGTTAATAAGATCAAAGAATACAAAATCTAGCAAATTAACCGGGAATGTTTCCGATTTTTTTTTTCTTGTTCATGATTTTGGAATAGCCAACATTGCTTTCGTAAACAAGTTATACACTTTATTACCACATGGGCGTCTCTGGTATACTCCGTTATAAACATATAACGGTTTTTATTATTTGATTTTAAAAACTTATGGTTGCTACGTCAATTACAGTGAAATGACTTCAATATTTTTTTTTGCGTTACCTTATTGTTGCTCTCGGTCAATTTGAGTTAATTAATTCAATAAGGGGATATTCCCAATTGTGGCCTGCAATGTTATAAAATTCAAACTACTTTTAAAAAACAACACTTTATGCAATTGTTTTTATGCTTTTTAAGAAGGTATACAATATTGATCACTTTTAATAAAATGAATTAATATTTAATTTAAAAAAAAATTCAATTAACGAGCTACCAATTTTTAATTGAATTGGCAATTTTCATTGTTGGCGGAATATCAGCAATTAAAGCTACTGAATCGGATTTCGTGATTGAAATGGGTTTTTATATTTTTGTGTGTGTTTCACAAAAAATATCAAGCAGCTTTAAACGATGATAAACAAATTTAAAACAAATTTTAATTTAAATACGGGGTTTTGTCGATTTTAAGGTCCACACACAAAAAAAAAAAAGTAAAACCCCATTTCAATCACGAAAACTACCGATTCAATAACTTTAATTGCTGAAATTACGTCAACAACGAAAATTGCTAATTCAATTCGAAATTGATGGCTCTTTAATTGAATTATTTATCAATTAAATGTGCGCCCCGGTAGGCTAGTTGGTAGCGTGCTGGCTTATCAGTGCGGGGGTCGTGGGTTCGATTCCCACCAGAGGCACTGGTCTGTTTTCGCTACAACGCGCCGAAGGCCATAGTAGCTAGTGCTCGGTTAGGGTAATAGTGTATAATTTGTAATTATATGATTATTAATTAATAAAATAAAAAAAAAAATATCAATTAAATAGTAACTCATTTTATTAAAAAATGATCAATATTGTATACCTTTTCAAAAAGCAAAAAACAATTTTATAATGTGTTGTTTTCAAAACAAATGTTTTTTATAGCTTGAATTTTATCACATTGAATTTAAACCGGCATGTAATTCTTATAATTTAGTTAGCAGATTTTTTTCTATTTTTTTCTATTGAAACGTTAGGAGTAAGGCAAACCATACGTCAATCTGGTAACGTTGTGAAATAGAGACGGAGGTGATTAGAAAAATAAACACAAATCTAAAAATAGAATGTTTGTGTTTCTTAGTGTTTTCACTTCTGGGTATAATATACAATAACAGAAAAGCTAATAGGAATGAAAACTGCAATTCAGCAGCATTACATTCGAGACCATACTTGGGTGTGATCACTAAACGGCCATGACTCGGTATTGTTACGTTTGTAATGTAAGAAGACCGCAGGTTTGATTCTTACAGCCGCAGGTTGTTAAAAATTAATCATGTAGAGACAATCTGAAAATTATAAATACACAAACAATAATACAATTTAAAAATGCGAAGTCACTGATGACGCCTGTACATAAAAAGGCAGAAACTAGTCTAGTCGCATTAAAAAATTAATAGTGTTTATAATTTTGACAGAAAAACGTTAATTCTTCTTGTTAACCTCAACATTTCTGAAATAAATTTGTCAAATGCATATTAATTAAATGGATTGTTACCACTTTCAAAACGTGTTCTGATGATGGGAACCTAGAAAGTTTTCGAAATAGATCTATCAACACATTCCTGAAAGGGTCAAATAATAAATTTAAAAACAAAAAACTCTATAGATTATGTGTTAGGACAATATCCTAATGAAGAAATATAGAGTATGGCCTCGAACTTGAATAATTTTCATTTTCATTGCACAATTAAAGGTCGAAAAAACATAATTTTTATTTTTAATAAAAATTATAACAAACTTGTATAAAAGGCAAAGTACCGAATAGTTTACTTCCCCTCTTTTGTGTACAAACTAAACAGAATATAAAAAGGAGAGAAAAACAAAAAACGTGTATTGAATATCCACCAGAGGTGGACCTTGCACATCAAACAAGTTTTCAATTTACTTTTTGATCAATGGTTATAATCTTTAACTTTAAACTTATATTTATATTAGTTCTCATGTAGTGAGTAAACTAGTTCATATGAATGTTTGATGTTTGCCATTGGATTGTTACCGCTTTCAAAACGTGTTCTGATGATGGGAACCTAGAAAATTTCCGAAATAGATCTATCAACACATTCCTGAAGGATTAAATAATAAATTTGAAAACAAAAAACTCTATAGATTATTTGTTAGGACAATATCCCAGGAAAAAATTACATATTCCAAAAAGAAGGTGATGCCCACACTTGCTTACATATCTCATTGCCAAATTTAGTAACTGCAATACCAAACTCATTCCAACGATAGAGTCAAAAAAGCAAGTAGTATTGTAATCAATTCTTTAAATTTAAACCAGAAAGCATGAACTCAATAACAAAGTAATTATTTACTTAAAAGAAAATAACAATGTTTCTAACTTATATGTATAACTTTTTGTACTCAAGATGTAATCATATACTTTTTCTTAATAAAAGGACGTTATTGGAAGTAGTTCCTAATTTTGAAAAAAGAAGTTATATAATTTTAAAGAATTTATCTCATATATTTTTTCAAACAAATTTTTATTTGCGGGAAAATAATACTAAAAACAGAAATTGCATGTTGCCTAAATTTTGTTAAACTGCGGTTGGGTATAAATTAGGGAAGCGCACGTGAGCAGAAAATTGCGAGTGGAAGTTGAAATAACTGACTTTATCGTGAGTGAGTGTAAAAAAATGTTCGAGGGTGATTGTGCGTGAGTCACATTTTTGTTTTTCAATTTTGAATTGTTCTTTTTTTTTGAAAAATTTATATTTTCGTGGTTTATAGCTCCAAAATTATGACAAACCCATGTTATAATAAGAATACGATGTTTCACTTTTTAGGATTTTTTTTCGTATGAGTTTAGATCGTTATATTTGAGTAACCTAGGAGAACCACGTGTGAGTAAAAGTTTAATTTACTTATGGAACTACTTCTTTTTTTTAAATGTAAGTACTTCTAATTTTTTCTAGGGAACTATTTCTTTATTTTTTTTTTGTGTAAGTACTTCGTAGTTTTACAATTCAACTATTTCTTTATTAAAAAATGTATGTAGTTCTTAAAAATATAAAGTAAATGGTTCTTCGGTAAAAAAAATAATGAATTCTAAAGAATCAATTATTTTAGTCTCACGCCCTGTTAAAAGAATCGAGTAGGTAATCTAGTAAGGAATGCGTTCTGCCCAAAATGCTTGATTACAAACCCGCTTACCTTTTTGGAAATTTTTTGCTGGGATCCTAATGAAGAAATATAGAGTATGGCCTCGAACTTGAATAATTTTCATTTTCAATGCATATTAATTAAAAATTAATTGCGACTGTCTATATAACGTCAAAATATCATTGTACTAAATTTTTTTTTTTTTTATTTTTATTTTGCAGAAATTCGCCCTTTTGTTAACACCAGTGAATTTTTTTATAATTCTTAGTTAGTTTTAGCAGTTTTTTCTTTTAAAAAGTGATTACGTTTTTATCAAACACAATTAAACTTTAAAAATTACATTATCAATTTTATAATAATGTTTTAGCTTGATGCTAAGGTAGTGAGTTCAAATCACAGTACGACACCAAAAAATAAAAAGTTTTTCATATAGAGCAAATTAACAATATAAAATACTTTGTTCAATTGACACATAAATTAACCACTGACGAGTCCCAGGAGGGGGACGAAACTGCGGCAGTCTGGTGTATCCCTTGTGTCCGTAAAATTTTTCAATAAAAATGTTTTCTTCTTCTTCTTCCTGTAAAGAGACTAACTAAAGTAATATTCTACAGTAATTAATATAAAAATTAATTACGATTGTCATTATCTGACGGTTGCAAAACACTTTCTAACATGAAATTTGAAGAAACTTGCTTAACGGCGACTCAATCTCTAACCTACACTTGGTATCCAACTATTGTATGTGAATAAAGCGCATCATAAAACGTGATAATTACTTGTGAAAAAGAGATAGGATAAAGAAGAAAAAGCATTCTAGTTGAGAAATGAATTGTGCATTGGTATTAGTTAATTCTGTCTCTTCTGATCGAAACAATACTTGTGTGTACGTAGTGTGACCAAACTCCACTTTAGCTACAGTCATCGCTGTGTCGACCGTGGCTCAACTGGTTAAGAGGTGAGATTACGATGCATAGCTTGATGCTAAGGTAGTGAGTTCAAATCACAGTACGACACCAAAAAATAAAAAGTTTTCATATAGAGCAAATTAACAATATAAAATACTTTGTTCAATTGACACATAAATTAACCACTGACGAGTCCCAGGAGGGGGACGAAACTGCGGCAGTCTGGTGTATCCCTTGTGCCCGTAAAATTGTTCAATAAAAATGTTTTCTTCTTCTTCTTCTTCCTGTAAAGAGACTAACTAAAGAATAAATTAATATTTAGATTTAAACCACTGAAATAAAATTATTTTAAAGTAATATACTTAAAGTAATAAACTTAATGAGAATTAATAAAATCTAATTAAAATGAATATTTATTACTAATTCAAAAACATTTCCAAAACAAACCAACTACATACATAAATATTACAAAAAAAAAACAACAACAAAAACATGTTTTGAGCGATAGTATAAGAAAATGTCAAGCAAGTCCCGTATTTGAGCAAATATTTAATTGATACAATTAACTTTTATTTGACAGCTTATAAAATTTTCATCAAATCGATTTAATTGAAGAAAGTAGATAAATATTTTTTTTGTGCACTTTAGGGTTTTGAGTTGTTTTGAAAATTGTTACATAACTGTTTTGAATTAGTTGCGCAAAGTTGGGCTAAGAGGAATACTTAACTTAGTTCTTTTTTGTATCGCCCAAATACCAGGTGTAGCGCCGAATAACGGTACATTCCCTCTAAAGTTTTGAGTTGTTTTGAAAATTGTTTTATAACTTTTTTAAATTAGTGGATACAAGAGTATGATCTCTAGCAGAAAAATAGCCCGGGAGTTGGTCTAAAAGCTGATGTATTTGGATTTTGGAATACTTCGCTTAGTTTTTTTTGTTTGAATTGCCCAAATACCAGGTGTCGGGTCAAATTATTATACATTCCCTTACAAATAACTCCAATATTGCAGGGCATTTAACAATTCATCTTCATCGAAAGTTGTTACCTTTTTTTGGTATTATCCATGAAACCATATATTGCATGTTCTAAACTGGTTGTTAGTCTGTCAGTTTGTGCCACATACCGAATATATGCAGTTAGATGGATGACTCTGTTTTTTTTTTAAGTTGTTTAAATCTAGTACTTACAGAGGGCAATGACAATTAAATACCGGCATTATTGTAATGTATTCTCTAAATTGACTTTAGGTCATATACAATCAATTTTCTATTTAGTTGCATGCCAATTTTTGCAATGTATGTAAACGATACAAACAATTATTTCAGTTACATTCACTTGTAAGTAGGTCATATATCTATGTTGATTATGGTATTAAAATTAATCGGCTTTGCTTTTGTTCGAGTAAACGAGTAACTCGATATTAAGGTTTTGTACTTACTCGATTAATCGAGTATAATTTTAAAACTACTCGAGTAACTCGAATAACTTTAAAATTTGCTTACATTAAGTTTTCGATAAAAGTTAACAATAACATACAAAATAATTACAATATCAGCAGTTCTTAAATGTTTTTTTTTATCGAAATTAAAAATAAACGTTTACTTAAAATTAAAAAAAGGTTTCATGTAAAACAGTTATTACCCCTGTAAATATATATAATATATAAATATAAACGGTAACTTACACATTCCTTTATATTTTATTTAAAAAATTCTTTTTAAAAAATAAGAAACAATTAAAATTGTTTTATAAAATATGAGCTGAAATTAAACATATTTTGATTTACTCGAGTAACTCGATTAGTCGACCAAAATTGTTTCGAGTTATTCTTTAAAAGTGTTCAGTTTTTATTACTCGAACAAATGTTTGATTAAAATTTATCGATTAATCGAGTAACGGTTAACCGATTAAATACCCTAATGTTGATATAAATGAATTTATTTATATGTGGAGAAAATAGTATGTAGTGTATTTGACTAAAAATAAATATTGCAATAAATATTGAGGTTTTTATTTTAGAAACTTCTTTGTAATTTTGTAAACATGGATTAAATGTTTTACAAAATATTTGCTAACGTTTTTTAGTAAATTAATTAATAAGCATAAGACGGTATCACTGTTTTTGTAATATCCTCCATCCAACTGTGTATAAAGCTATCTACTTGTCCATCGGCAAATCAGAGTTTTAAAACTGCACATGCCAAATTGATATTAGGATTCAGATTATCTCAAAAGCAAGGTTTTTGAAATCTCATTACACCACACCAAAAAGCAAAAAATATGGTTAACTATTTTCATAAAAAACAACATTTACTAAAAAAAAAAAAATTTCTAAAAAAATAGTTTTTAAAAAATCCCAACAAAAAATTGTGCTTACCCCGAACTTGGTTTGTCTCTTAAAAAAAAAAAAAAATAAAAAAAAAAACTTTTTTGTGCTTTGAGAAGCTCTAAAATAGTGTGTTATTAATAAAAATTAAAGCGCTTGAATATTGCGCTACACTCAGTGAAAAGGTTGATCACATTTATGAAAAACTTCATAAATATGAAGAAAAACTTCATTGATTTTCGTCCAATGTATCACTTCATAATTATGATGAAGCTGTTTTACAAAATGGCAAATTGATGACAGGCTTCTTCATATTTATGAAATGTTTCATAAATACACTAAGGTTATTATGTAGTTAAAGACGACAGCAATTGTAGTCAAAAACAAATGAAATTTCACGTGAAGAAACTAACATTTCATTAAATTCAACTAATATTTGTCATTTGTTTTTAATGTTCAAAAACATTGTAGTAAAAACTAACAATTGTAGTAAAAATGAACCACATATGTTAGTAAAAAATAAACAAACATTTACTTTTTTTTATTTTTTTAAATAACAAAAAAACAACTGTAAAAAATGAATGTAAAATCGTAAAACAGTCAGTTAATGTGGTTTGTTTTTTTAAATGAACTACAAGGTTAGTAAAAATTAAAATTGTTCTACAAATGACTGACATTTACATTAAAAATAAAAAAACTGTTTTACAACCCAAAAAACTACATATTTTTAAAGCAGAAGTTCCCTGAGTGTATGATGAAGAATATTCTCACTACATGAGTAAAACCGTTTACATATAATCATATATATAATTATTGTCTGCCTAGATCCTAGAACAATATTCTAACTACCCGACTAAAAACGTTTACATATAATACATGTAATTTGTGTCTGCTAGTGTATTATAACCGGACATAATTATATAAATTTATATATAAAATTAATTTCGTCAAAAAATGTTATTAAGATATCATATATAATTGTATATTGCATTTAGAAGAAGATAAAATTTATCCAATTAAATATGATGTTATATATACCTAGACATTTCAAAATAGAAAATAATATATACTAAGATATTATATCATATTAAAAAAAAAAAAACAATATAATTTTGGATAAAATTGTATATTAACCATGCAGAGTCACACTAGAAAACTTGTCATTCATATTTTGGATATAATTATGTATTACATCAATACACTAGTATAATTGCCTATCTCTTTTGGATATCATTTTATATAGAAGACAAAACTACTTAACCCACTTCCAACCAGTGGTTGAAAAACCTACCACTGAATTTCTCTATTTTTGTAGATTAGAGGGAAATTGATATAACTAAAACAAGCAAATTAGTTACTTCACACCATTGTTAAATTTGATGATTTTTGGTTTTGGTCAATTTTTATTTTACCTATTTTTGTCTGCATTCGCGAAAAATGCTTAAAAATGATTTTCACGCAAAAAATATAATTTTTTAACGCGCGGAAAAAAATATTACAAGCCCTGGAACTATGTAATCTTTCGAATTACAACTTGTATTATAATTATGGTTCACAGCAAAAATATTTTAAACTACATATTGAAGCTTTTTTGCTATTTTTGTAAATATATCGTAGCCAGCCAGTCGGAAAATCGACCATCCTGGTCAAACCGGATGAGCTAAAAATTAAAGCTTAAAAAATAAACATTTTTTCATGTCTATAGCACCTGTGGTGTTCAGAGTTAGGCAGACAAGGTAACGGAACTGATCGTCTTTAACTTGGTAAAGTCTAGAACCAATCCTTGCTCTTGTAACTAACTAAGAAGATTCACGACCTCTTACCCTCCGGGGCAGGTGGACACCGGGCAATGATATTATAGCACCCGCTATGATATTAGCAAATGTGTACAACGTTTCATCTGTTCTTGGGCCAACCCGACATATTCCGGAAATAGGGTCAAGCAGATTACGGCACTATTTTGGCTGGATAGTGCAATAGGGATGGTAGCGGAAGAACCATTAAAAGTCAACGGTAGCGCCATAAGCTTCCAGGAAGCCTACGCCTGTTCTTAGTCAAAAAGGAGTTTCAGGCTCCACTAAGATCTTCTTTGTCCTTACATGCATCGAAGAAATCCTGGCAAACTAGTCAACAAAAACATGAATATAACGCATACAGAAAATAATAATCTCCCAGGAGGTCACAGGCGTTTGTCAAATCCTCCCGCTTTGGCGGCAAGCTCCATGTGTTTGGGAGGGAGCCATTCATGTTTAGACAGTATTTTAGAAACCTCTTGAGGCCCTATGCTCCACAGGGAGTTAAGCGGAAATGCAGAAGAAGAAGCACCTGTACAAGGTTTCATTGATTTTTACCGATCCGTTTTAAAGCGGTTGGAAATGGGTTAAGTCGAAGAAAAGTTACCCCAATGTTTGTCTTTTTAATACGCATATTCCTTTCTGGTTCCAAAATTGATACACCTTATAAAGGGTCCGCCAAATAACTTTGTTTTTTTGAAAATGCTATAAAAAAAAAAACTATTGAATATTTTCTCAAATTTCTTTTTTTATTTGAAAGTACAATCCTTCCGGTTAATAATGGAAAATAATTTCATTCAAATGGCTGCCTCGGCTGACCATGCAGTAGCCTACACGATCGGTCCAATTTTTAAGCACATTATCGATTGTGTGCAGCTGTATTTCACCAATGGCTTCACGAATATTGTCCTTTAAAGCGTCAATTGTATCTGGCTTGTTGGCGTAACACTTATCTTTGACGGCACCCCACAAATAATAGTCCAACGGTGTCAAATCGCAACTCCGAGGTGGCCAAACGACATCAGCCCTGCGGCTGATAATGCGATCTTCAAAAACAGGGCGCAAAACATCGAGTGTAGCTTCGGTTGTGTGGCACGTAGCGCCGTCCTGTTGAAACCAAATGTTGCCAATGTCCTCCTCTTCAATTTTTGTGAACAGAAATTCGTTCAACATGGCCCGATAACGATCGCCATTGCCTGTAACGGCCACTCCTTGCTCATTACCATGATTTTCAAAGTAATGTCGCAATATTTCCCACCGTTGTTCAAGCGTATACACAACCATATGCGTTCAGCGGAAGGATATAAGTGTTACCATTCACGAAATAAGCACTAGTTGAAAAAAAAAAAACGTTAGATGGCGGACCCTTTACAAAAAGATGTAGGAAAACTAAAACAGAACATGTTTCATTTTAACATTAGGAGTTTTTAATTAATGTTGCACGCAGAAAAAAACTGAGGTAATATTATCGAAGTGCTGATATTATAAGTTTGAAGTTAAATTTCCAAAAATGGGATTTTTTACATTTTTTGCTGCCATGTCCACATTTAAAGCGGGGATTGGAAAGGACTTACCCAATGAATTAGATACATGTTGGAGTATCTACAACCGTTTCCGGTTCCTAACTTTAGGCGTCCACAAATTTTGACAGTGGGTTTGATTCGAAAGAATGCAGTAAGGAAGGCAGAACAAAATGCCTTCCGTAATTATTGTATGCCTTAGGATTAAGCGATATTTTGGAAGCAATTTTGCTGGGATGTACCCACACGGCATACGAACCTAGTACTCCAGGTTGTCAGTCAACTGCTCTACCATCTGAGTTATATCCACATGTTATACCTAATAGATAAAAACATAAATGAGTTGCTTGCACAAAATGTCATCACTTTTGAGCAGGGTTGGCAACCGTTTCGTTCGGTTATCGGTATGCGATAACGGAATTTTGTGAATATTTCGTTAGGGTTTTTTAAAGTTAACGATAATTTAAATTGTATCGCTATGCTATTTTATGGTTAACGTTGTTTTAAGTTAGTTCGTTATGTATTTAAGGGTTAGTGTTATTTTTCGTTACCTACCGGAATATGTTATTTTAAGGTTATCGTTATTTTACGTGATTTTTTATTATATTTTACAGGTAACAGCAATATTTCGTACACCTTAATTAAAAAGTTATAAATTGCATTCCAAAATTGTAACAATAGTAAAAATGGATTTTTAGAAAGAAAAGGTTATTTTTGGATTACAGGTCGTAAAATTATACAATCGCTGCTTTCAGACGCTTTTTTTTTAAAAAAAAAGAGGGTGAAAAATTACAACAAAATTTTATGAAAACGTGATTAATATTCAAGAAATTAAAATTTTTTGTACGCAGTAGTAAAGTACTTGAGAAAACAAAAATGTTGCTACCAATATTTCCTATGCTGTGGGCCCAGGGTTGCTACTTGTTTGAAATATTTAAAATATGGGTTATAAAAGCTCTTCGGGAAAAGTCGTGATAAAGCCGAACGACTTATAGTAATTTTGAAGATTTTTACTGTCAAAAATATCATTACGACGATTTTTGCCTTTAAAATTACGATTTTGTTATACGAAATACAAGAAATTTAAAAAACTTGGCAGTTCTATTCCCTTTATCAAAAAATCTTTCTAGTTTTACGTTCTTGAAATTTTTAAAATCGCTGAATGTCTATGTGGAAATATATTAGAAAAATTTGTTTGAAAAGTTTATAGAAATCTGATATTTTTTGTAGGTTTTGGTTTTTTTAGTAATAAAAATATATGATTTTTCGATTTTTAACAACTTTTTGACGAATTTTTAGAACGAGATGACTTTTTTAAAAAAACGATTTTGAAAAAAATATATAAATTTTTGAACACACTTTTTGAGATTGCGCACATATAAAAAATATGTGTCTAATATATTGTTGTCCTTTACAACATATACACGTTTTATTCAAATCTGCCGATTCGCCACTGTGTAGTTTCCTTGTGAGGCTAAAAATTGAATTTTTTATTACAATAATGCAGAGAGTAAGTTGGTGTCATTACTGGCAGTCCACAAAATAATAATATGTAATTACCGGTTCTGCAAGGGGATTTAAACTTAAATGTAATTTAAAGTTATTGGACATGTTTTTTATTCTTTTAGTTAAACTAAATAACAAAATAAAATGATTAAAACCCCCAATTAATAAATTAATATATTGTCTTATAAACAATATTGGTAATTTAATTGTATTTTATAATTAATCAAAATATTAATACATTATGGTAATTTTCCTCTATTGTTATTGTTGCCGTAGTGTATTATGACCTTATACATTAATATTTCAGTTTCATTTGGTATTCATAATCAATATTCAAATTGAATCTGATGGACGTCACATGTAACATATTTTCGAGGGTGGCTCGATATTCAATGAAATTCGGGAAACTACATCTTATACCGCAGAAAAGTCAAATAATGACATCAAAGTGTATCGTGTGCTCCCGCATCGCGTTCAAAGTATCGGATTTTTGGTTAAATTTCGATACAAAAAAAGAGGTTGGTATTAAACGGAATAAAATTTCTTTAATATTTTTAATTGTCCACAAGATCTTCAAAAATGTGTTTCAAAAATTGTTAAATTCGTTCATTTAATTTTTTTTTAAACTGTTTGTTTTATATTAAAAGATAAATGTTTACAGTCGGTTTGAAATTTGTCAAAATTCAAACAAAGTACAAGGAAAGGTGCAAAATTTTAAAATGATTCAGAAATTTCAGAAATATTTTATCTTAACCGAGGGTTCATCTTAAGCAAGTTTGTATTAGCGGATATTTTCTATATTGTAATTGTTGCCAAAACGACGGGACATTAATATTTGTTTGTATTAATCGAAAATTCTACTTATCCGAGTTCATCTTAAACGAGTTGCACTCTAGTTAACGTATGATCCATGTTTTCGAAATAACTTTGGCCAGCTGACTGTCACATTATTTTAGAACTTTTTAAGTTCCTTGCACAACCCACGTTGTGAAAGACAATCAAAATATTTTCTCTTCATATTTTCAAAACTATTCTTTACACTGGATTGATGCAAAGAAAAATCACAAAGCTGGTCTGGCAAGTGGTGGTTGCTTGTATGGGTTTAGAAAGGAATTAAAAAGAACACATAATTTTGAATTTTTGAGTGTTTGAGTGTTTGAGTGTTTGTAACAGTAATAATAATAATGTAGTATGGTCAGCAAAACTTCAAGGAAATTTGTTTTATTTTATTCCACGCTATTTAAATTGTTCTAATTGGAAGAATGAAATTAATGATTTTGAGAAGTTTCTTGTTGATCTTAGTCCCACTAACTTTTGCATAGTTGGAGATCTTAATGCTAGTATTGGAGCTTGTCAAGTTCTGAATTCTAATATAATTGAAAATATACCAAATATTGATGAATTTCGCTGCTCAAAAGACCAAAACATTAACTCTCAAGGCAATAGGCTCATGGAAGTTGTTGAAAACTTCGGTGGCATAATTCTTAATGGTAGAGCAAGTGGGGATCAAGACGGTGAATTTACTTTTTATGGTGGCAGAGGAAATACTGTTATTGATTATTGTATTTGTTCGCAAAGTTTTTTAAAATATGTTTTTAACTTCAAAGTTGGCTGCAAACCCTTTTCTGATCATATGCCACTAAACCTTGACATAATTTTTCCATTTTCTAATAATAGAGTATTGTCAGAATTGGGTCCTCAAAAATTACGATGGAACAATAAACATGTTGTTAAATACAATGAATCCTTAGTAAACCTTTCTAATAACTACAATTTCTCACACAATACTCCAGTCGATGATTTGGTGGAATCTATAAAAAACAAGATAAAAGAAGCAAATAACACTGATAAAAATAAGTATTATTTTAAACCTAAACAAAAGTGGTTCAATTGGAAATGTGCTCGGTATCGTACAAACATGTTAAACGCTCTTAAAAAATACAGAAAAAATCACTCTACTACAAATAAATCAAAATTCTTCACGGCTAAATGGAAATATTTAAATACTATACGAAGTAGAAAGTTAGAATTTTATAACGAAAATTTGGCTAAATTAAACTCAGTTAGCTGCAGCAAAGAGTGGTGGAAACTGGCAAATGGCATGAAAACACGTACTCAAATAATTAGAGGAAACCTTGATGCTGACGATTTTCGTAACCATTTTATATCTGTCTTACAGAACACCGATAACTCTAATATTTTACACTGGTGTATACCATATTATACTGACGCTTTCCTCGATTCCCCAATTGAGTTTTGCGAACTATTTTCTGTCCTAAGGTCACCTAAAGGCGCCCGGTCAGGATGGTATCTCTTACGAATTTTACAAATATGCTCCGAATTGCTTTATACATGAGATATTATCTGTCCTTAACATCATATTTTTACAAGAAAGATCCCAAGCAGTTTTAAAACATCTATTATGACTCCGCTTCTAAAAAAAGGTGATCCTAACTGCCCTATGAATTACCGTGGATTATCATTGATCGATACGTTTTGCAAAATATTTAATAATGTTCTTCTAAACCGGTTAACAGACTGGATCAGTAGAAATAATATATTAAACGAATATCAAGCGGGGTTTAGGAAACATTATTCAACCGTTGACAACGTTTTCAATCTTGTGAATCTTATTCATTTAAATAAACTAAATGGAAAAAACACATACGCAATTTTTGTAGATTTTTCAAGTGTATTTGATATGATTCCTCGCAATTCACTTTTCTACAAATTGTCTGCTATGCAGTTATCTTCAAAAATAATACGTATCCTCCAACTTGCTTATAGCAACACAAAAAGTAAAATAATACACGGAAACAGTATATCTGAAGAATTTTGTGTACAACTTGGTGTTAAACAAGGCTGTATATTAAGTCCAATTTTGTTCGCGTTATATCTAAATGACTTGCATGATGCTCTTCCTGGTGGAGTGAAAATTGATAATATCCACGTTAAAGTTTTGATGTATGCTGACGACATCGTGATTTTGTCTGACTCTCCTGTTGAACTTCAAACTATGATTAATGCACTTTATGAATACTGTTTAATGTGGAGCCTAAAAGTAAATCTTACTAAATCAAAAATTTTAGTCTTTCGTAATTGTACAAGAATTTCAAGCAGTTTAAAATGGATGTTTGGTGATGACAACATCGAAATTGTTAATAGCTACAGATATCTGGGTATGGACCTTAACTATAATTTATCATTTAAAAAACATCTCGCTAACAAATTATCGTCATCAAAAATGGCAATCGCTTCTACATGGTCAAGCTATATAAACAACTCTAAAATCTCAAATAACAATAAAATAAAAATTTTTAACGCTGCTTCAAGGTCAATTATGCTTTACGGTGCGCAAATATGGGGCTTTTTAAAGTATGATGAAATAGAAAAGCTGTATAGATACTTTTTAAAAAAGATGCTACTTTTGCCAAGTAATACCCCGAACTATATGCTTTATCTAGAAACAGGCCAACATTCGTTATACCTTGAAACTTTAAAGTTACACTTCAGTTATATCAACAAAATACTACGTCTTCCTAGTAACAGACTAAACTATTGCATGGTTCCAATAACTACTTCACAATTTTCATCACGTACTACTAGCTTATTGATACGAGTAAGAGGCGGACTACTTGATTTAAATGCCCGCGCCTTTAAAAACTCGACGACTGGTATATGTACACTATGTAACCTAGACGAATCTGAAAACACACTACACTTTATCGGCAATTGTCCAATATATAACGAATTCCGGCTAAAATACTTTAAAAAACGTAGTCTAAACACAAATGAAGTTATAAACATACTAAATGGCTGTGATTATGATTACATTACGTTATGTAAATATATTGAAACCTGCCTTAAATACAGAAAACTTATTATAAATGAATTTTCTAGAAAAAAAAAAAATGTATAATACTAAATTGAATTTTTGTAAATATAATCAGCTTTAATTTGCCAATCTGGCTACACAACTGTAATGTTAAGCCAAATATAGATATGTAAACATTTTTGTAAATATATTTTATGTTATGCATTCTTTATAATAAATATCTATTAAATAAATAAATAAAATAAGTTCCTTGCACAATATTATCAGCCATTTCGCAAAAGGATGAAAAATTTTTTGTGCATAAGCAAATAGACAAATCTGAATCTTTTAGTACAATTTGTAAACTGCTTAGAAAATTATGTGTAACAAAATTCAGATTGAAAAACTTTCATTACATTGAATTTCTAAAAAATATTTTAAAAATATTCACATATTTGTATGAATTTTAAGATAAAATTTTAAAATATGGACAGTTCCTGTAATGAATGATTTTGTTAAGATAACTTTTTGGTACACTTAACTTTTTAAGCTATATACATATTATGCTATAAGATCAACTCATAAGTCATCTTTTTTTCGCTATGCGGTCATATAATTTTTTTTTTTTACCCGAGTAAAAAAAGTTGTATGGAAAATTATATAATTTTACATAGACAAATACGTTTATAAAGGGTGTTTATTTTACAGGTATAAAACTTTAAGTTGGCAACACTTTTTTAACTGCCGGCCATTTTGTCAGCTGTCAAGTGATGTTTGTTTAGTTTGGTTTGGCATTTCAACATGAATAGATTGCCGCCTGTACAACGCTTCCAAATTGTGCAAATTTATTTTGAAAATCATGGCTCTGTTCGAAATACGTATCGCGCACTACTTCCATTTTACGGTCAACATAATCGTCCATCAGAGCAACTTAATTCGATTAACTATGGAAGGTTTTCGCACCACGTTTACACTAAGTGATAATATGCATCCACTGAGACTTCGTACAGTGCGTACAGAAGAAGTCATTGCTGCTATAGAGCGTCAGAAACTGTAGAACGTCAGAACGTTATAGTCATTGAAAATTGGACCTCCATATAAGACTACGTCCGAGCCATCCATGGCGGTCGTATGCCAGAAGTCATATTTAACTATTAAATCCAGAAGATTATCTTTCGAATAAAGTAAATTTCATGTCAATTTAAAAAAATCATCTTTGTTTTATTTAATTTTAAAGTTATATACCTCTATAAAAAACACCCTTAATTTAGCCAAGTGTGGTACCATATTTGTGTGGATATAATTATGTATAACTTTCAGTCCTTTAACAATTTCAAAAAAAAAAATGATCCACGACTTTTTGGCGGCATAATTTTTTCGCAAATTAAAAAAGAATATGCCGCGAAAAAATCATGGATCATTTTTTTTTTTCTTTCTTTAGTCCTATTTTCATCCATAAATAATCTAGAAACTAAATCCGCTATCATATTAGAGTTACCACAAATTGCATTTATATATATTCCAGAGCACCGTGTAAAATGCATCTAATTTGCAAAAATCTGAATTATTTACATACAAAGATGACATACCTGGCAAAAGAAAAAATTTGATACCCATATTGTCCTTTTTAAAACGAAGAGTTACCACCCATTGCACTTTTTGTCTAAACGCGAACTAGCACGTATTTCAAAAAAAGCTGAGACCCGTATTTAATTAAATCGACTAAAGATTTAAATATGTTAATTTGGCATTTTTATTACAAACAACCCGGAACAAAAAATTCAAAAACCGTTTTTTTTTACAGAATATCCTTAATAAAAGGACATGGATGATCGTCATTGGACAAATTGTATACACAGTTGGACGCGCCTTAAAAAAACCTTTCTTACGATACCCATATTGTATATGTTGGTAAGGAAACAGATTCTTAAATTAACAAAAGATGCAAAAATGGACCCTTTTTCAAAATGGTCCAGCTCACGAGAGGTCAAAGCTAGAGCCGAAATATTTTAGATGTCATCATAAGAAATACCAATGTTCATTTTGAGGGGGGTACACCTTGCACGAATTTCGCTTCCATACAACTTGAGTCGCTCTAATATGTATATGTCATTGGTGGTACAATATGAAAATTGGATTTTGCCCCGCCCCTCCGCCCACAGAGCGAAAATCAAAAATCAGACTTCACAGTGTCACCCGCCTGAATATTCTGAAGATTCCCTGAAAATTTTATCAAAATCAGCCCAGCCGTTTTGGAGTCCATACGTTACATACATACACACATCCTGTTTTATATATATATATATATATTTAGAGTAGCCCCATTTAAAAGGAAATATTCTAAGTTCATTCATACATAATTGAGTATAACCCCATGTAAAAAAATCCTAGTTTTTTTCTATATATATTTCAGTATGACTACAAGGCCTTTTCTAATTTTGAACTTAAGGGTTTTATGATATACGGAGACAAATGTCGCAACGTATAGGGGAATTAAAGCGAAATGAGGATGACAAATCTTTATTGTTGCTATTACGTTTAATTTTTAATTACTTATTTTAAGTATTCCTATTTTAAATAAAATATTTTAAACATTATAAATAGTCGAGGCTTAGAGTTCATTATGTCACAATAAAAATTAAATTTTTTTCGGATTAAATAATTATTTTGTTTAATATTTGTATTTTTTATTGAATTGTAATTAAATTTTTTTTAATTTTTTTGATTTTTTTTTTTTATCCCGTAAAAATATAACATCGAATTCATACATATGAGTATCTATAGTAAGCATTAATTATGCATGCACGATGAACAAAGTTCCAATATAGGTATATATAATCATATATAGTCATATAATTTATTATCATATCATAGCTGATCCGTAAAATGGCATACATAAGCTTATCTCATCTAATATAATTTGATCCGAAAAATTGGTCTATCTAATTTGATGAAGTTATATATAATTTGATTAAATTTGATATAACTTCATAAAATTCCAAATAATAATAAAAATGTTAATATTTAAATCAATGGATTGTGATTAGATGTAATGTGATTTCAATTTGACTAATATATTATGCCATATACAATTATATGTAAAAGTAATACATGTTTTTTCTTGATTCTACCATATATGCTTTTATATAATTATGAAAGAATGACAATTTTTTAAATTTATATATTTTTTTGATTTATTTGGATATTTCGGATTTGAAGCATTAAAATAGATTTTTCTTAAGATTTTTGGGCTTTCATTGTTCTTGAAGATATTCTGACTTAAAGATCCTTTTATACCTATTGAAATATTATTTATTCTATTAAGGTCTGCTAACTTATCGCAAAATAGCCAAAGTTTAGTGCTTAATCCACAGCTATGAATATTAAATTTATAAGGAAACATCTATGGTTTAAGTTAAAATTAGGTTTCCTTTTAATTTTAACACAAAATTATATGTGATATCATATATGATTATATATAAAAGTGATATTTATATATATTTATAAATAGAAGTCTATATGATCTCATATTTAGCTATATCAAGTATATATGATGAGATAAAAAAGATCAGCTTTTATATAATATGAGATATAACGATATATGATGATATATAGCGCTGTATAAAACATTTTCGAAAAAATAAGTATGAGATGTAAATACATATCGTGCAAAAAATAGTAAAATATTGTAAAAACTGCGGATTTACTTGTTAATGCTGCAAATTTGATACCCAAATGTTATTGAATGGTGTCATAAGTATTTACAACAAAAAATTAAAAGAAAAGATCTTAGGTTTTAAGTTTTATGTATAAAAAAACTTCGTTAAACTATGCAAAACCTTAATGAAATATTGCCAAAAATGCTATCCCATAAGTGAAAAAACTGAGTGCGCCATTGAAATCAGCGTGGACGAAATATTTAGGAGCAATGGTCGGTACTCTTGTCTTATATTTCGAGTTGAGCAGTGTAATTCACCTTAAATCCGTTACTGTGAAATTGTTTTTCAATGCTACTGGAATCACCAAGTTTTCTACACTATTAGTAGTTATTTCGATGATTTTATTGAATTTCGGTCCACCCTATTATGTGTATTTGATTTATCATTGACAGGTTGTAAAAATTTGTGTATTTGAAGTTCAAATTTAATACTTTTAGTTTATTTAATTTTAGTGGTAATATTTTTTAGTAGCTCTTATATTTACGCCCTCACTTTTTTTGGTTTGTTTATTAAACGTGCATTCAAAATTATGTAAATTCATGTGCAAAAGTTTAAAAAAAAGCAAACAAATGTGAACGACCTTATTAGATGTTTTATTGACCTATATATTATATATTCGTTTTATTAAACTAGAATAAATTAATTTAAAATATATTCAAATCTAAAAAACTAATGACTTTTACGAGACCATGTGCAAGATTGATCACAAAGTGTAGTTTTGGTTTCTTATATAAAAATGAAAACGATATCAATTCTATAAGGGAGTCATTCCAACAAAAATTTGATTTGATTTTTGTCGTTCTTGGAACACATGTGCTGTATAAATATTTTCGAAATTCGATGTATTTGCGTTAGATGTCATCTCAAAGTTCGACATTTTTAGCAAAACTGAGAAAAAATAACTAATATTTAAACTGCTCTCACTTTTTAGGCTTTTATCCGCTTTTTACAAATTTTAATTCATATGAAAGATTGGATTTTCTACTCTTTTTACACAGTCTCTTTTTAGATTGTTTGCTAAAACGTGGTTTTTTCAAAATATTTCAAAAACTACATCTTAAATTTTTCTTAAACTGTTTGTGGTGAAAGATCAGATTTTGATTTTAGTTATTTCTAAAAAGAAGTAAAATTTTGAATTTTCTTCAATATACACGAATTTAAAAATTCACAAAACTACAGATCCATATTTCAGAATATACTTTTTAAATGGTATTTTCTCTCTGATGCGAACTCAGAACTTCTCCAAGTCATCAAGTTTTGAGTTAGTGTAACCCCAAATGCACAAAACACGATTATCAAAAATGGCTAAATTTGTAGAAAAAAATAGCTCTTGATTTTAATCAATAAATTATTAAATACAGTGAAAACTTCTAACTGACAGACACTCCCATTAGCCGACACCTCCCTTTAACGAATCATTTTTGAGCATCGGCTCTTTAAATCAAGATGTTGGAGTAAAATTACGCGGACACTTAAATAGGCACTTTTTGTTTGTCATTAGTAGAGTTTGTGATCCCGTTATATCTTATTAATTTTACATAAAATAATTAATAAAAAATAATTTTATGATTATTTACTTGCCAATAAAAAACAAGTTGTTTTCAAATTTTGTTTATTTAAATGAAAATTATAACTGGCACAGAAATAACGGTATTTATGTGTAGTTTGATTTTTTTAATAAATGTTAAAGTATTTAAAAAAAAAATTTTTTTTTTGTAAATGATGATTTTTTAAGCCCAATAGAACTTACGGTTAGCTGTCAAACCAACTGTCGCACTGCGCTCACTTTTTGACATTTATGATCAGTATAATCTGGCAAATCATCATGAATAGATTCACTGTTGAACACCGCTACCAAATTATCCAAATTTACTTTGAAAATCAGTCATCGATTCGCACAACTTATAGGCGACTAATTGATTTCAGTGATGAGGCTCATTGTTGGCTTAACAGGTTTGTTAATAAACAAAATTTTCCCATATGAAGTCAGTCCAATTCACGAGAGGTCTTACAGACTCCTTGCCAGCCAGAAAAATGCACCGTTTGGTGCGGTTTACACGCCATCATCGGGCCAAAATGAAGCCAGAGGCTCGCGTTACAATCAATGTAGATTGTTACCGCACCATGATCATTGATTGTTTGTTTGAAAGTAACAAACAGTGAAGCCAGAGCTCGCGTTACAATCAATGCAGATTGTTACCGCACCATGATCATTGATTGTTTGTTTGAAAGTATGGATGAAATTGATCCGGGCGAGATGAGGTTTCAACAGGAAACCATCGATTTATTAAAATCAAAATTTGGCACTAGTTGAATTGGATTATGAAATGGACTTGTCAATTGGGCTCAAAAGGTCGTGCGATTTGACATTTCTCGATTATTTTCCTGTGTGGACAACGTGAAGTCACTGGTTCATGCTGATAACATAGCCAGAATTTACGCTTTGGAGACTAACAGTTTTCGTTTTATTCGTGACATACCTCCAGCAATGCTCGAAAAAGTGCCCTGAAATTGGACGTCCAGAATGCGCTTTGTCAAGAACAGCCGCGGAGGCCATTTGCCCGAAATAAGTTTCAAATGTTAATGCCATGTATTTATCTTTTAAATAAACAAATTTTTTTGATTAAAATTTAATTTTTCGTGATGTTTTTTAACAATTTCAAGTTCAATCGGGCTTAAAAAACAGTCTTTAGTTTAAAAAATAAAGTTTACTATTTACTTTTTAAATAAATAACAATCAGTTACTATTAAAAGATAGTGAGTGAAGTTTCACCATTTTAAATTTTTCGTCTGCCAAAAAAAATATAATATTTCAAGTTAATAATACTACTCGTCAGAGAATCTAAGAAAATTTAAATTTCATTCCTAGCGATTATAGAAGTTGTACAACTCACATTTGAACCCTTATATCAAAAGAACGTTGAAGATCGATGTGTTTATTTTCAACGAGTATATCGAACATTTTTGGAATGACTCAGGTTATAAAAATTACACCATATCCTCCCGAATTTAATAAAAACATATTTGTGAATAATAATAAATTTTCTTAATACAAAATAGAGTGATAATGATTTGTTATAAATCTATGAAGACATAAAAATTTTAATAGGCCATTTAAATACTTTGTGTTCCCTTTTTAAAAAGAAAAACTGTAACACTCCAATATGCATCAAGCATATTTACATATTAAAATCCCAGCAAAACTTTGGCAATGGGTGCGATTAAGTAATGCAATACCTTGTAATGGGTAATCCTTACTTGTATCATTATTTTCCAACAAGAAGTAATGAGTTAACCGATAATTGAACACTCAGGATTACCTTGTAATGATACCTCATTACATTTACATTACTTTAAAACATAAAAATAATGACTAACCAATCATCAATTACATAATGCATGAATTATAAACGTAAAGTAATTATTAATATATATTTTTGAAATCTATTTAAAGACACATTACTTATGTGATTTTTTTAAGCATGAAGGTAAGGTGTGTATTTTTGATATCACTAACGAAAACACAAAGCACAACAACTCATCTACATGTTAAGCAACTAAAATAGTATATGTATCGATAGCTCAGTTGGTAGAGTTCTCGCCTAACTAATTGTTAAACACCAGAGACCCCAGGTTCGATTCCCAGCATGACCACGTTATTTATTTAATAATAAAAAAAAAAGTTATTTATATAATTAAAAAAAAATATCTGTAAAAAAAAATTTTATGCATTTTTTTATGAAAATCTATTTATAGACACATTACTTTTTCCCAGCCATGTAACCATATAAGTAACCAGTTACTTTACCCCCTAAAAGCTAATGAGTCCACCCATTACTTTTAGGCTCATCGCCTGTAAAATTCATCAGTGAAGTAACGTGTAAAGTAATGCATGGAGCCTTATGGCGATACATTACTTTACCCATGATTTGGTAATGTGTGGTTTTGCTGGGATAGATATCTAATGAAATAACATCTGAATAAAAAAAGTAATAAAATAAAGCAAACATAATGTCTAATGATAATCGACTACTGTACTAAATAAATCTC
>CM037853.1:102659706-102702706 GCA_021234595.1 Delia radicum | reverse complement strand
ATACCACAAATATTTTTTATCAAAAAAATTATAATTACCTAAACCATGATTTCAGTTGCAAATGTTTTGAACACCACTGTATTTAAAATTATATGTTTCTGTAATGATCTTTGATATTACAATATAGACTCTTCTTGGGGTTAGAAAAAACTATTTTTTTATGACACATCAATAGCATTTTACACAAAAATAATCCGATATTAAGGCATGTCGAATCAGTTTTTGTGAAGTATAATTTGAAAAGAAAATTAAATATTTTTATTAGCGCGCCTATTTTGAGTTATAGCGGTCATTAGACTTTTTTTTTAAATAAAATCAGTTTTTAATAATGCGACTTAAAAATCTGACTTTCAATAACTTTTAAAAAACAATAGCAGTTTTATTCGAAGTCTGCATAAAGTAATATAAAGGGTGTCCCAAGAAGAGCGCAATTTTTAAATTTTAAATAAAACACAGATATTTAAAAAAAAATCGTGAAACTTTATTATATCGTAAAGTAGACAGAATGAGGTTATGTATGGAACAATATATCGTGCAGATGGCCGCCGCGGCTTTGCTGGCATGCACGCGATCTTTTAATGAAATTTTCAATGACCGTTTTGCATGAATGCTGCGGTATTTCATTAATGCAGCGTCCAATTTCCTCTTTTAAGGCTTGAGTCGTCGTCGGCTTATTCGCGTAAACCATCGACTTCAAAGAACCCCAAAGAAAAAAATCTAGTGGTGTTAAATCGCACGATCTAGGCGGCCAATTCTGATCTCCAAAACGCGAAATAACACGACCGGGAAATGACTGATGCAGCAATTGAATTGTTTCTCTGGCTGTATGACATGTGGCGCTGTGTTGTTGGAACCACATGCCCTCCACATTCATTTCTTCAATTCTAGGCAAGAAAAAACTGGTTATCATTTCACGATACCGAACACCATTGACTGTTTGCGCTTGACCTGCCTCATTTTCATAAAAAAAACGTCCAATGATTCCTCCAGCCCAAAAACCACACCACACAGTGACACGTTGAGGATGCATTTGCTTCTCGTGAATCACTCGAGGATTTTCCTCACCCCAAATGCGACAATTCTGCCTATTGACGAAGCCATCAAGATGAAAATGGGCCTCGTCACTGTAGATGATTTTATCGGCAAAATCAGCCGCAAAACTTTCACCATTTTGGTAAAACAATTTCACAATGAGAATGCGTTGTTCATTCGTGTAGCGGTCCATTTTTACTAACCTCGTACCTTCTACTAGCAAACAATAACAATTGTTCAAATGTCAAACAATGACACTTCGAATGTTGCCAGATTTAAAAATTGCGCTCTTCTTGGGACACCCTTTATAACTATATCAAACCATTTTTACTTGAGTAAGCAAATACTTTTGTTGAAACCCCATTCTATTTTATTTTGAGTGGAAAATATAAAATTATGGAAGCTTCCATATGTTTTCATCTTTTGTGTAAATGTCTTTATGTTATGACGTGCGATTATTGCAACATGTTGTTAACGTGCAACAACATTTATATTTTTATATACTCGTACTCGTATTAACCCTCAAACCAGCCTAAATTTTTTTTGCAATGAAATTTGTACCATTTGTTCGGCACGAAAAATAACAATATTTTCTTCTACCAAAATGGTTTTAGTTGTCTATATTAGCGCCACATTGGCCAAAAACTAATTCATAAAACTGAAGAAGTTTAGGTATAAATTAATCCTCCTACCAAGAGGAGGAAATTGAGCGAAAACGCACTGAAACTTCAACATATATTGATAAAACTAAAAGGCTTTGCTAATAATACCTAACATAATCTGTCTGCCAAATTTTATAAAAATCTGTCCATAAGTTCTCAAGCTAAGGCGATGTGTTTAACAGATATCCTTTCAGAATCCTGTATGCCCTTGTACCAACATTAGAGCTTATTTTAAAATTTTAGGCTTCAATCTTACTCTGTGTTTAGTGTCAACTGTTTATAGTCAACATAAATATGTTTCAATGATTTTTTAAAAATGTGTCTATTTCAAAATATTTATTTTTTGGAATTTTACGAAATTTTAACTATAACGCTTTTCACTTCCAAACCGTGTCATACACACAAAAGATTTCTTTACAAAAGATTTAGTAAATTTGGTTTTCTATCGAAATTACTTCATTTCTTATTATAAACACTCATTTGAAGCATTATCCCGCCTGCAGGCGGACTTGCCAGTTAGAGGGTTAAATTATGAATTTTGTTACCAATTTAAGTGTTTCAAATTAATGTCATACAAATTTACTAACTGATAACTAAATACTAGCGACATACATTCATCCAAATAAATGTGTACTAACATGAGACAGTAAATGTCTTTGTTTTCCACCACAATTTTGATGGCAGCAGACCGTTTTAAATACATATTGTTTATCTGGTTGATGTAAAAAAAAAAAAAAACGAAAATTTGCTTTTGATTTTAACTTCCCTTGACCTTGAATATATGTTTTTTTTTCTGTACCAAAAAACAACTTTCTCTGTTTTGGTTAGCTTAAAATTTTGAACTTCAATAATTTTTGGTCGTCTTGAAGCATCGCAACAGTCAAGGTCATTACAATATTTATAAATAAATGCTTTTTGTTTTTGCACTAAGGCTTCAACTAGATATATTTTTTATGACAGAAGTAGTGCAAATTTTAATTTTTTGTTTCCAAAATTGCATTATTGCATTTTAAGTATATGCTCTGATAAAATCATTAAAAAATCCCTTATCTTAGCTTTTTGTTCGACACTCATAAATTTTGTTGTAATTACACACGTTTTAAAATGCACCCAATTAATTTAAGATGTTTTTCCAATATGAAATTAATTTACAACACAACAAATTTTTGTATCATTAAGAGATTTTTAAATACTTTTCTTATAAACCGGTATAAATAATTAGAGAACGCTTACGAAATAATGTTTACATTTTGTTCTTATCACAACTTTGTTTTAAATACAATTTGTACAACAAATTAAGCACAACAATCTGGAAAGATTGAAAAAAATTTACAATTCGCAGCAAAATGAAGCGAATTTTTGCTTTTTAGCCTAAAGGGAACCTAAACGGATTTGAACACATGTTATACAAAAATCAGTCATTGGTTTTAGCTGTATGAAAATAAAACGGTAGAACCAAAAGAACTAAATGTTGTGTAAAAACTCTTTTAGAATAGTTTATTCAAATCTTAAAAACATTTAAAGGCTGGGTATAAAATGCGATTTATACCGTAAACCAGCGACGAAAAGGAAAAAGGATTAAAAATAAAAATGTTCAATCTTGGCAGTGAAAACTTCAATAAAAATTTTAATATGGATTAATAATACGTAAAACTTATCTTTAAATGAAAGTCTGAATCACTCTTATTAATTAAGGTTACGAAACGAAGCAGGGATTGAACATGAAGATCAATCGGCAAGCGCGGAATTAACGTATTATGAAAGTTGACAAGTTTTAAAGGTGCAATTTTGATACTCATGAAACATTTGTAAAATCAAATTTAAACTAAGTTTATGGAGTATTGTTTTATACTGAAAAACTGAACTGTATATAGAAAAACAAAAATGTTGAGAAATTTATAAAAAAAAACTCTGACCCTGAAACTGTACACTCATAAAAAAAAGTTTGTAAAGTCAGCAAAAAATTTTGATGAGTCAGCAAAATTTTAGTCAGGAGGATGCTAGCAAAAAAATTGCTAATGTCAGCAAAATCTTTTGCTGAAAATCAGCGAGCTGATTTTAGCAACAAAATAAGTAGATTCAGCAAAAGTTTTGCTAACACATAGTAGATTACAAATAAAAAAGCGTTGGTAAAAATTAATAAATTTTTTGCTGAATTTTAGTAGACTGAAAAAAAAACGCAAAAAAATTGTAAAAAAAATTGTAATTTAGTTAATATATTTGCTGAAAATCATAAAACATATTTTTGTGATTCTTTTAAAAATAATTTACAATAATTACGAAATATAAAAATTTTCATTTTCCCACATTGACGACATGAATTAATTTAATATCTGAAAATATATAGAAATAAATATATATAACATAAAAATTTTCTTTCAACTACTTACATCAATGGTTGTCTAAATGATGCTATCGTTTAAATGATGCTATCGCAACTGCCGAAGATAATTCTAGAAACGAAACGAAAAAAATAAACAAAAACAAACGAAACGAAAAAAAACCACTCTTTTTTTTGCAATAAGAAAAAGGAACCATACAAATCTACCTAAGATGTGTGTCTTTCTCTTTCGCTTTACTCTGTCTACATGTCTGTATATGTTTTTTTCATTGTTGATTTTTTTACTTGTTTTGTTAGAGTTGTACTTTTTAGTATCATTTTCCTCTTCTCTACTACATCTTGACATGCCGCGACTTCTGCTTATCAGCACAACTTTTTTTAGCAAAATTAATTAGTAAAACATTAGTATATTAGTAAAGCATTAGTATAAAAAAGTTAAGTACTGAATAAGCATAACAAAAATTTTAGCTGAAAACACGATTTTAGCAAAAATATTTGCTAAAAAATAGTATACCTGATTTACAAGACGTTTTACTAACTTTTCTACTAACTTTTTTTTTGAGTGTAGTAATGGTTGATTTGAAGAATCGCCTTATATGGTACCTAAGTATTATAGACTATACTTTAAACTTAGAAGGGGTACAGCTAAGGTTTTTAACCTGGGAATTCCCGAGATGAAATTCCCGGGAATTTTTCCGGAAATTTACACTTCCCGATTCCCGCGAATATTGGTCACGTTTGCTACACTAAAAATCTTTAAAAAAGCATAACAATATATCAATTCTGAAACTTTTTACATCTTTTAGCTATTTATGACAAATTTTGTTCAAATTTAATGATCAATCTATAATTTCCTCTTTTTTTAAATACATAAAGCACAAACACGCAGAGACAAAATATGGTTGCAATGTGATTGCTGCCACAAAACTATATTTCCTACAGCCATAAATGAGTTTGTTTTATTAAATAATTATTTAGTCAATCATATTTCAACAATAATATGGTTGTTTTAATCGTGTTATAGTAAAAATCTCTACTTATTTCGGTTAACATATTATTCTCCTGCCTACAATCATAACATATTTTATTATCAGCTCTCTAACTACAGCCATATTATAGTTGATCCAACTATTTTTTATGAGCGCTTTCGCTCTTTTAGTGTCATTCTTGTTTAAGGTTTTGTGAAAAGAAGTTTTGAGAAGCAGTCTGTCCGAACAAATTAAATAATATTAACCAAAAAAAATATAAAAATAGAAAATCAAAGCAGTGCTGTTAATTGTTATTAGTGATATTTTTAGTAGACGAAGCAATAATTTGTCAGTCTCAACCCGGTCTACCAAGGGAGCCTAGGCAAAATTAAATTAACACGCATCCCTTAAATGAAGTCCTTGTTTATTATACATAAAAGTTTTACAAATTAGGTAAAAAGTGATACAAAAAAAATGTTTTATTTTTAAATTTGTTGTACTCACGCAAAATAATTTGTAAATAAAAAAAAATTAAGAAATAGTTAAACAAAATGCATATGCTTTTAAGTCTGTAGTACGATATAATCATAATATGTTTGCAATAATCACAATATGGTAATAAATGATGACGAAATTCTTTTCCATGATCATAGTATGATAACTATTAGTATAATATGGTTATAGTGCAAATATTATGATTGCTACAAACATTTTATGATCATTATAAATGTGTTGTGAAATTGTATTCTTAAAAATATTCCAATGCGTACTTATTCTGTAATCCATTATTTTATTATATTTATTGTCAAAAAAAGATTTGCACTGAGAAAGGGAAAGTTTAGTTTAGCTTTTTTTGATACTAGTAATAAAAAAATGTATGATAATGATTTATATAACTCCTTAATAACACAAATCTTATTCGTCCGCACAAAGACACTTTGATTAGTAAATTTATTATAAAATATGTTTATTTAAATGTGTAAATTATTAAATAAATAAATATACGTTTGTACTATTTAAAAAAACATACATAACTATTAAATATGATAATTTATGAACATTTCCATTATCATAATATTATACTATTGAGATCAATTGGGAATCATAATATGGTAATCTAATTACCTATTACGATTAAAAAAAAGATAAGAGTATGGTTGTCACAATTATAGTAACAAAATGTATGATGATCTTCGAATATGGTTGCCCCAGCAATGTTTTTTCTTTGCGTGTAGAAATAAAATATTTTCTTACACTATATAAAATCAAATTTTTAAAAAAAATTTTAAGAAAGTAATATTAAGAGTTGTTTTAGTAAAATAATTGTTAAAAACTATTCTTGAATTAACAGTGATCGCTAAATTTAAATAAATTTATTTTTTTCCAAAAAAAACTTTCACTATTAAAATCTTAATAACCATTTATTTCAGAAATCCCGGGAATAAGCGAAAAAAATTCCTGTTTTCCGGGAGTTGAAATATGTCGGGAATTTAAAAGCCATATTTTTGTCTTGATTCGTTAAGGTTTAAAATACTTGATAAAATTTTTAAAGTTCTGAATAATTTCTAATATTTAAGCAAACATTTTTTTTTTAAGATTGATCTGAAGACACATTTTTAAAATGTGTACTATTTCACTTAATTGTTTATTTTATTAATTAATTTATTTATTTTTTATTAAAAATGTGAATTAATTGGGAGTAAATCTAATTCCAGCTTGCCTCTAGAGTGCCCTAGCGGCGATGGGTCGATATTGATTTATTGTAATTAAATAAATTGTTTTAAATAAACTGATAAACAAAAAATATATAGCTACAAAGAGAGTTGTATACCTAAAACCTCTCAGAATTACAACGAACCCAACATGTTGAGTTGGAATAATTAATTTAAAAAAAAAAATAATTCAAAAGAAATATTAGTTTTATTTGTAGATTTTTATTTCATAAAGTTATGATGAATACAAAATGTACAATTTTTTTCGTAAGCATTCTTTATATTATTAATAGGGCAAGTTTTTTATGGCATTTGTCATTAAATGCTGCTTCTGTGATTTTTCCAATTATTTTAAAAAAATGCCATTTTTAAATATACTTGCCATAAATAGCAATTTTTGGTAGGTTTCTGATTATTATTTTTTTTAAATGCTATATAACTAATATAGTCGGAACCCAACCATTTTAGATAACGCAGTTAAACAGTAACAGCCGTATTCATAAAAATATATAAACAGAATTTCAAACACATTTTAGTAAAAACACAAATGATGGCCTTCAGACTGTATTTAAACTGTTTTAATTGATAGGAAATTTTCGTAGTTTTTACTCGAAAAAATTCTTCTAGCTAAAACTACACTGAGAGAATTATTTATAGTAAAGAATTTCTTCATAGCTTTAATGAGAATTGTCATTGAAACTTTTCATAGATTCTATGAAACAGGTTTCACTAAAGTCAATGTTTATGAAATGTTTGTAGAATTAATGAAAATCTTCATTAAACTAATGAATCAATGAAGCTTTTATATAATTTATGAAACATAAATCATATCTTAAAAATTTTTAATATCAAGAAGTTCTTTGAATAAATAAAACTCTTCATGAATGTCTTGAAAAAAGCATTGGAACTTAGCCAATGAACCGCTTCATATGCTTTTTTAAAACAATTTCATATAAGTCCAAAATTAGTAAAAGGCTGCATTGAAATAATAAATCAGTTTATAAAATATGTTGAACACTTGAGAATTAAATCTTCAAACTGAAGTTTAAAATGTATGAAAATTAATGAAATTTTTTAAAAAAAAATAAAAAAATTAAGTATTTGAGATAATTTCATAGCTCTAAAGAAAATTTTCATTAAATTTACAAAGAGATAATTTATGAAAACGAATAATTTTTTTTTTTTTATAAAACTATGAAATTTTATGAAAAAAAATTTATGAAAAATTTCTTAATATTAATAAAATTTCTTGGATATAATGAAATTCTTCATTGAATTTACGAAATTTTTTTTATAAATTGGTTCAATAATATCAAGGATAAGGATAATTCTGTCAGTCTAGTAACATTTTTTAAAATTGAACATATTTCAAATTCTTTATGAGAATCGTTATTAATTTGATAATATTGAGTGACTTGCTTTAAAGTTTGAACTCCGCAAATTTATTTCCCCTTTTTTTTGTAAATTTTTTATACTTATTTGCTATTTTTAAAAATTTTTTCGTTTGTTTATTTTTGAATATGTTCACAACTTTAAAATTTTTTTTAATGATTTTACTGGAAATGTACTCATACAAACCTAATTTTTAGACAAAAAACACAATTAAAAAATATAGGTTTCTTTTTTAATGTTTGTAAAAATGAAATTTCGGTAGGTATATTTTGTTTTAGACTACCGAAACTTATACTGTGTTTCCACTTACATGTTTTGAGCAAAACATGTGTTTTGGTGAAAAAAAAAAACTGTATGGGAAAACATGTACAAAACATGTTGTTATCAAACAAGTCCAAAACAGCTAAAGTGGAAACGTAGCATTAAACTTTTAAAATCATTCCAATTTACTACAATTACATTTGACAGTTTAACTGGAAATTTCTTCCTTAATGTGTTTTACTAAAAATATTATAAAACCTGTTAATTTTTGAAATATTTGGAAATGGCTATTTTTTGTGCTATTTTGCATACTATTTTTAGCTTTTTTGTGCCATTTTAAACTTGCCCTAATCATTAATTATATTGTCTTGTGTTGAATTTCTTTAACTATGTGTAAAAATAAATATTCAAAATAGTTGTAGTTATTTCCGGAGTAAAAATCCCAATTACCTTCTACCTGGTATGCAATTTAAATCAATTCATTCATTTTTGCAAATATTACACGATTGGTAATGACTTGATAACATATTTACTTTCAATTAGTTAGTTTGTTTTAAAATTTGTTGTGTTACTTTTTCTAAATTTTAAATATATTCTCTACTTTATCTTTACACTAGAAGAAAAAAATTTGTACACATTTATTCTAAAACTACTAAAAATTAGTTAAAAATTACGTTGCAAGAAAATCTACTTCAACTGAAATGTTTTTTTTTTTTTTGCTAAATAATAACAAGATACGAATAGAACAATAATTTTTGTTAAGTTTACAAAATCTTTGTAAATAATATTTGAGCTAAATTTTGATTAATTTAAAATTACAAACTAATCTGCCAAAAACAGCAAACATTTTCCTTAATATTAGTAGACAAAGAAATTTTAAATTTTAAGTTCTTTACAATTTTTGTATGCGAATAAAAATCTAGCCTTCTAAAAACAGCAGTCTACTATATTTTAGCATATTTTTCTGTTAAGTTTAGCTATGTAATTGCCATTTGCATTTAACTAAATTTAACTTAATAAATCCAGTTGAAAATCAATATATATGCATTCATTTATGTACATTAGAGTGTCCCTTAAAGTTAAATGTTAGAAATGTTGAGACGCTTCCCTCTAATTTTTTGTATTTGTCTTGAAAATAACTCATTTGAAATTTTACCGGCCCGTACGACCACTCCTTCCCTACCCGATAAGGCCTTAAAAATCGAAACATGCGTTTATATGGGAAAAAGGGATATTTTTTTTAGCTTTTGCTGTTTTTTTGCAATATTGCAAAAGTTTTTACTCTAGATGTTTTTACTCTATGTATTCAAAAAGGTATAAAAATCCAAAATCAGTTAAGAACTACACCAGTAATAAATAATGCCCCAAACCACTAATGTGCCAAATACCACTTCAGCAAGAAATTTGAGCTCAAATTTTAAACGTTTTTTAAATTGATTACTGAAACATAATTTTTTTTATTTAATACACTCATAATTGTGAGACATAAAAGAAGTTTTTTGGTTTGGATGGCGTTAACCTGTCCTACGGTGATGTCAAAAACATACAAAATTTTTGGGGTGTTTTTAAAATCTCCAATTTCAAATTTTAAAAAATTTCTTCAACTAAATCGAAAAAATTTTAATTTTTTGCTTAAACTTGTTTACAACATCTAAGAGATCAAAAATAAAAAAATTTTAAAATATCCCCCAGTACACTTGGCTAGGTAGACTCTTCAGGAAAAGTCGCATAAAATCCCAACGGTTTCGAATAACGGAAAAAGCTCAGATACCATCTCGATTATATGAAATATGCATCGCTATGCATTATTTTTAGCTTAATACAACTAAACTTCCTTAATAAAAAGCTAGATTTAATGTTACTCAAAACACAGTTTTTTAATAATAAAAATACTTACGTGTCTTTGGGCACAGTTTATACACAAATGAATGTGTCTTCAAAAAATCTTTCATTTGATGCCAAATTAGCCTATAGTTACTTTTAATAAAACGAAATAAACCGACAAAAACGTAAAATATGGTCATTTTTGACCCTACATAAGATTGAGCAGGTAAGAAACACGCAATCCTTAAATTTTTTTCTCTACAACATATTCGAAGTACATTTAAATCTGCCGGTCCGATTCGTGATACCTCCATTGTTAGTACAAATAATTATTTTATTTTATTTGATCCACATAGGGTTATAGTTTCAACTTTTGACCAAAAACGTCTAAGTAGGAGCAATTTATTTATATTTTCATTAAATTTGGATGTTTGATAAGGGGTACTTAACTAACGAACAAACGCAATTCTTCTACGTGAAAATCATACGTACATACCTACACCACTTTAAATTTTTTTAGTAAATCGTTAGATAGATACCCATGTATAGTCCCTTCGATACAAAAGTGAAAAAAACGAAAAAAAAAAATTAAACTGGAGCCATTTTTAACCCACCTTTTTTTATCCAATAAAAGTAAAGATTGGTACGATAAAGAATTACGCTTTTACGTTAGTTTAGTATCTTTTATCACATATCCAAATTTATTAAAAATCTGATAAAAGTCATTCTGTAAATTTACTAGTGGGTCTTTTTTCGTCAAAAGTGATTACATTAACCCTATATGATTCATATTAGATAAAATAATTATTTTTATCAAGTGTATTTTTTTTTATTTAAAAGCTTTACACTCTCGTAGTAATAATATAAATCATATTTTATGGGTCTTTTTTTCCCTAGACCAAGAACGCTTAAAGATTTTTTAAATAAAAGAAAGATAATTATAGTGTAATCAAATTAAACTAAATTAAACTTTGATGAAAACATTAAAATTTTGTTAAATTTTTGACAAAATAATCAGTTTTCATAAAATGTCCTGGATTAGAGTCGCTAAACACACAAACACGAATTACCATTTTTAATTTTTTTTCCTTTACTTACAACTACTATACTGTAAAAATACAAATCTACATCTCCTGAATTGGTATTTTAAAAAAAATCTTTAAAATTAATTAAAAAAAAAAAAAACGGTTTTGCATTTTTATCAAATTCGTGGTTAAAGTGGTTTAACGATATCCGATGAAGTCAGAATTCAATATTTGAATATTTTTGAGTATATTAAATGAAATGAAAAATATAATTCTTAGAAATTGAGATAGTTTTTAAAGGGACACTCTAAAACATATCCCTTTCCGTTCTTTGCTAATGCTGGCCGCTTGGTATTTTTTCCTTTGCATTTTTAAAATATTTTGGTAAAGTTAATCTTTAATCGAACTTAAATATACACTGCGTTGCAAAACTATAATTACACATTAATATCACTAGATTTCGGAAGTTAAAAAGTAGAAGAGTTTTAACCGGCATAAAAAATTAATTATATTTAACAAAAACACAAATTAACAATATAAAATACTTTGTTCAATTGACACATAAATTAACCACTGACGAGTCCCAGGAGGGGGACGAAACTGCGCCAGTCTGGTGTATCCCTTGTGTCCGTAAAAATTTGCTATAAAAATGTTTTCTTCTTCTTCTTCTTCCTGTAAAGAGACTAACTAAAAAAAAAAAACACAATTCATGTATTTTTTATTTTACTATTTGAAAAGGAATAACAAAATCAATTGAAGGGCTTATTGTAAAACTTGATAAGCCACATACTAATTTTTACTGGTTTTTGCCCTCGAAGTTTTGATTTAATGCATAAAGTATGATTTTTGAAGGACTTTTATTCTCTAGATACTTGCATTAAGGCATTCACAGTGAGGCTGTGTTGGGTACCCGGACACTGCAAGGTGGATGGCAATAAGTTGGCGGACGAACTTGCGAGGGAGGGTTCGAATCTGGACTTGACAGTAAGGGACGGGGGGTGTAAAGCCCCCATTATGTTACTACTTTGAGGTTATACGGAAGGGATTCCGCGAACCGTTAACCAATCATGGAGGGACAGAATGGACTGCAGGGTGTCTAGGGCGTTATGGCCCGCATTGGACGCAGGGGCAACCAAGGTTCTCTTGGGACTGGACAGAGATGGTCTCAGGACCCTTACGGGGTTCCTGACCGGTCATTGTTCTGTCAGGGCTTTCACAAGCAGATGGGACAGGGACATACCGGATTTTTGCAGGCTGTGCGAGGACGTTGAGGAATTGGAGATAGTTGAGCATATAATGTGCCACTGTCCTAGGTTGCAGGGTCTCAGACAGAAATGACTAGGAGATAGATCTCACGACGAACTCGGGTGTGTCGCTGGATACAATCCAGTAGATTTGCTGAGATTTGTCAGGGATATAGGACGGCTGTTTCTAGTAAGGGGACGATAGGATCTGATTTCTGGGGAGTATATATTCTTTCTATCTTTCTTTATATCTAACTTCAATCTATGTTTTCTGTCTATTTCTATTCTTTCTCACCGTTTTTTCTCTGAAGGGATTCACAATGGACCGTATTGGTCTCCGAGTGGAGTGGTGCCCCTGGGCACATAACCCTTCCTAACCTAACCTAACCTAACCTGCATTAAGTGTACAAGCAAGGCTTTTATAAAATATTCATCAATAGGTGACTACAAAACAGACTAAAACCAGTAATAAAATAAATGTGGCTTATCAAGTTTTTACAATAAGCTTTTCAATTAGAGTTTCATAACTACAAATACACTTAACTTAAATATCAAAATTTTCAAAAATCTAAGAAAAATATTTTAAAGCAGCAGTATTAATAATGCGTGAGGCCTCCTTCTTTCAATCAACTCGAAAATTTGATCAGACATACAGTCTACCAGAGTTATTCGAAATTCTTCCGTTATAGAATCGCTACGCATCAATAACTGCTTCAAATATTCTCAATGGAATTTTGATCCGGAGAACATGCGGGCTCGTTCATATTTATATTTCTTGAGATAGTCATTCCATTGTCTGAATACTTACATGTACTAAGGCGTTGTCTTGTAAGGCATTTCTCTTCTAAAACTGTATTGTTTTTAGAAGAATTCATCCCGGTGCTTGGAAATTCCAAATCAAACATACCGTTGAAATAAACAGCGCCCTAAACCATTAAGAATCCGCTTCGAAATTTCTTTTTGAGAAATATCATGGTAGGTATCTCCAATAGCTGTTTAAAAGCACACACACAGAAAAATAAAATGCTTACCGTATGATAAGTGCATTTCGGTGGCCACAACCAAAAAATTTCTGTTAGTCCATATTTATTTTTGTTGTTTCAACTAAAATTCTGTTGTATTAATAGAATTTTTTTGTGACAATCAATATTTAGTTTACCAACCAATTTCATTATTAATAACTGAATTTCAATTGGCAGATTACCAATGTTTCTCTGTGCGCATCTGGACCTTAAGATTGCACATAACAAACAAGTTTTCAATTTATTTTTTTATCAATGGTGATAATCTTTAACTTCGAGCTCATATATTAGTTATCATTTAGTGAGAAAACTAGTTTATATGAATGCTTGATGTTTGCATGGGATTGTTACTTCTTTGAAAACGTGTTCTGATGATGGGAACCTAGAAAATTCCCGAAATAGATATATCAACACATTCCTGAAAGTGGTCAATTAATAAATTTGAAAACAAAATTCTATAGATTATTTGTTAGGACAACATCCTCATAAAGAAATATAGAGTATGTCCTCGAACTTAAATAATTTTCATTTTCATTAGACCTTTAAAATAAATTTGTGTTTAAACAGTCCTACCAACAAAAGCGAATATTGAATTACCTTTCTCCAGTTGGTTTGTGAATTCCTTTTAGCGAATTGAAGCTTAGCAGTTTTGAGGCGGTGTAATAACCTTGGCATAGACATAAGCTTTGGCGAGTAATTCTCTGGGAATAATTTAAGAGCCTAATTATGGTTGATTTTGATACATTTACGTTACATTCATCGATTATCTGATTGAGACTCGCCGGTCCCGATCAGAGAACTTTTTATTGGGCCGCCTGTTTTATTTTTACCATAAGCACTTGGATTAGTTTTTATATTCAGAACAATTTCCATAAAACTCTTTTTCTCTTTTTCAAATTCATTAAGATATGAGCTTTTTGCAAATTGATTAAAATTGCATAAAAAGAAAAATAATGTTGTTATTGTTATTAGAAATTATATATAATTAGAAATTATATACTATTACCCTAACCGAGCACTACCTACTATGGCCTTCGGCGCGTTGTAGCGAAAACAGACCAGTGCCTCTGGTGGGAATCGAACCCACGACCCCCGCACTGATAAGCCAGCACGCTACCTGGGTTGGGTTAATCCGGGTGGACAGGGAAAGGGTTAATATTTCTTTATTTGCTATTCTTCTTATTTACCGATATAAATAATTCACTCAGAATATTATGTAGTTTACTGATTGTAGTTTAATAAAAAAAGTTTTCAGTTGAGTTAAAAATAAAGGAGCATGCATTATTTTTCAAATAAATATTTTTTTTCAACTTTTTTATACATTTATTCCAAATAGTTTAGTACCATTTACAGATTTTTTTAGCTTTATTTATTATTTACATTTATTTAAAGTTTATACAAATTTAACCACAAAAACGGAATATTGTCATTTATTTGTTTCCGTTACAGTTGTTTTAAATTTAAATTATTTTTTTCAAAAAAAGTATTCAAAATTCGAGTTTGTTTTTTTTTATTAAAATGGCTTATTGACAAAATTATTTCAATTGAAATTATAAGAAATTAAAAAAGTTTACACAAATGAGCCTGTCTACACATTTTATAGAAATTAACAAAAAAAAACTAAAGTAATTTCAAATAACTGAACATTATTTTTACTGATTTGTAGTTACAATTTGAACATTTATTTTTAACTTACTATTCATTTGTTTTTGGCCTAAAATAGGATTAGAATGAATCTCAAAAACTAATCCATAAAAATTAATAAGTTCAGGCATAAATTATTCGTCGTACCAAAATATAACTACAGTCTAAAACTTACCATTTTTGAGCGATTTGAGTTTTTGAAAAACGCGAAATTGAACGAAATCACACCTAAACTTTAACATATCGCTAATTTACTTCAAGAACGTCACAACTCAAAAAACATGATTTTTGAGTTAATGATGCAGAAATTATTCGTTATATCAAGTTTAATATTGTGTAAAAAATTCGTATTGATATCTTGTATACTCACCACTTGAGAGAAGTTCTGTCGTTATTTTTTTCTTCGAGGTGGGAGTAAATTGAACGTTATTGAAGTAAATGAGCGATATATTGATTAAACTAAAAGGCTTTGCTAATACTACCTAATATAACCTGTCTGCCAAATTTCATAAAAATCGGTCCATACGTTCTCAAGTTAAGAAGATGTGTTTAACAGATATGCTTTCAGAATCCTGTATGTCCTTTTACCAAAATTAGAGCTTATTTTAAAAGTTTAGTGGTCAATCTTACTTTGTGTGAAGTATCAATGGTTTCTAGTTAACATAAATATGTTTCCAATATTTTCTAAAACTGTGTTCATTTCACAAAATTTATTTTTTGAAATTTTACAAATTTTTAAACTTTAACGATTTCTTGCTTCCAAATTTCGCCATGTACTCAAAACATTACTTTAAAAAATATTTTATAAATTTGATTTCCTACCGAAGTAGCTTTAATTATAATTATAAAACACTCATTTGATGGATTTATGACCAATTTAAAATACCCCGCCTGGAGACGTTCTTGCCGATTAGAGGGTCTATGTGAAGTGAAATAGTTTCATATTACCACTTCCATGAAAAGTCTACAAATTTAGATGAAACGTCGTAAAATATGAAAAGAAACTTTGTTTTATTCACAATAAATAAACACTTTAGGCCTTCTTAGCTTAAAAAAATGAATTAATTTTAAAATAGAAAAAAACCCGGTTAATCGAATAATTCGGAAACCGGTTTCGACAACTCTATTTACTTATCTGAATATTTTTTGTGTTCTTTATTAATTGAAATGTTAACGACACTTTCAATTCATGATTTACATGAATTCTTCGGGCTTTTCCTTAAAAAGCAATTCAGAGAATCGAAGCACAAAATATAGGGATGCTGTAGATGATTTACAATTTTTGGTTTTTATTTATCTTTTGTGATGAGTGGCTGACCTTGCAGGATTATGCATCATGATTTATAAAATTTTAACGTTGGGAATTTCTTCTTTGCTGTTGTTAATTAACTTTTTAACCACAAGTACTTATTGGTTATTGTAAAAATGTTTTTCTGCAATATTAAATGAAATAAAAAACCTGTTGAAATGGCCGTAAAACAAACAACCAGAGAATATTTTTTTATTCATTTTCAATCAATGGAAATTTACAATAAAACGATGTCTGTCCAAATTTCAGTTATTTCAACAAAAATTGATATCTTTGCTATTAAAGAAAACAATTAAAAAAAAAAAAAAACAATAATAACAATCAGGTTATGAATTCATAATTTTTCGTAAGTAGAATTTTTAATAGTTGCAATAATTATTTAAATACTTACAGTTAATATTATAATATAGAGTGGAATTTAAAATGAGGAAGTAACATTGTGATATTAAATAATATCTTTTCATTACAGACGTGTTGTAATTTAAAGAATTTAATAATGAATGAATGAGAACAAATCCTTTAACGTTATCTTAAATATCAGTTATTTTTTAATTGTTTGTAAATAAAACTATTAGCATGTAAAGTGACAAAGTATTTGTACACTTACAAAAATTATTAAGATTTTTTTTTTTTAATTATAATTTATAAAATTTTACCTTTTTTAAAAAACATTTATATTTGCCTTGTGTTGAACAAATAAAGATTTGGAAATGAAGAAAAAATCAAAATATAAAAATCGTGCCTTTAAATGATTTGTCAGGGCTACATCTTTAGAAATAACACGAAATATATTGAAATGATAACTATGGTTACAGTCCAAAGTCACTTCCAATTACTACACTATTCGACAAATTTTAATTTTTTCAATACATCATTTTCTCACACTCCTAAAATAAAAGCCCGTACAAAAACTTAAAAATTCAGCTACGACAACAGAAAAAAGTAACTGAATTTGTGTTAGTAGAATTTGTAATGAGTGGTGTCAATTTAGGTGACACCACTCATTACAAAATAGTTAAACATTGTAACTAACTAGACTCTTACATACATTGACAATACTAGGTAAATAAGCTAATTATTTACCTAAATCAACAGAAAATTTCTGCTCAAATTGTCTCTCCGGATCTCAACAGAGGTTGGTCCGTCCATATTTATTACCGTTAATATAAGTGATTAATAATCCAATGAAGTTTGTTGTTTTTCGCTTAGTTTTCCAAATGTAGCCTTTTTTATGATTATATAGAAAAAATTACGAGAAATAACTCCATCTACAAGTGAAACTGATGGCGATGACACAAAAAATATTTTTTTTTAACTATTTTGGTTAAAATTAATATTACCTTAATCTCTTCATTACTTTAACACAAATAATAAGCACTTACTAATAACTAGTTAGTTATCCTATTATTTCAATACAAAAAATTATGCGTTTTCCATAAATACGTATTTTTATCATAATTTGAAATAAAAACTAAAACTTTTAAAATCTATTTTTATACTCATTATTTTTCCCTCATAGTAAGTACATAAAGGGTCCGCCATCTAACGTTTTTTTTCAACTAGTGCTTATTTCGTGAATGTTAACACTTAGCTCATGTCTGATTTGACAGATAATTAGTTTTATCCTTCCGCTGAACGAATATGGTTGTGTATACGCTTGAACAACGCTGGAAAATATTGCGTCATTAGTTTGAAAATCATGGTAATATTGCAGAATGTGTGCCGATACACCCAAAACGAGTCACTGTTTGGTGCGGATTTTGGTCCAGAGGCATAATTGAGCCATTTTTCTTCGAAAATGAGCAAGGAGTGGCCGTTACAGTCAATGGCGATCGTTATCGGCCCATGTTGAACGAATTTTTGTTCACAAAAATTGAAGAGGAGGAAATACAGCTGCACACAATCGATAATGTGCTTAAAAATTGGACCGATCGTGTAGGCTACTGCATGGCCAGCCGAGGCATAAATTTGAATGAAATTATTTTCCATTATTAACCGGAAGGATTGTACTTTCAAATAAAAAAAGAAATTTGAGAAAATATTCAGTAGTTTTTTTTATAGCATTTTCAAAAAAAAAGTTATTTGGTGGACCCTTTATATAACTACTTATTTTTAATTTTTTGTAAACTGGAATGTAATGACATGTTGTGCAAGCAAATCATTTATGCTTTTATCTATCAATTATAACATGTCAATTTTTAGACTCATTACTTTTTCACTTTTAGTATATACACATACAATTTCTTATTTTTAATTTTTTTGTTAGCTGGAATGTAATGACATGTTGTGCAAGCAAATCATTTATGCTTTTATTTATCAAGTCGAAACATACATGTCGAAATAGCTTAGATAGTAGAGCGGTTGACTGACAACCTGGAGGCCCGTGTTCAAATCCCGTGTAGGCACATTTAATTAAAAAAAATTTTCAATAAAATAAAATTTTTTATTAAGTTTCTTTTATTTTTAATTTATACAATTGTCATTACAAATCCCCATATAAAACTATTGAGATTTGTAATGTCAACAGTAAGTACTTGCCATTACCAAATATGTACTTATATAATCATTTATATGGTAATGCTTTTCAAATAGAACATGTCGAGATAGCTCATATTTGAGAGCGGTTGACTGACGTCCTGGAGGCCCGGGTTCGAACACCGTGTGTGCATATTTTTTTCTAAAAACTATTTGTAAATAAAACAAATATTTTTTTATTAAGTTTTTTTTTTTTTAATTTATTTTAGACTCAATTTTTTTGTCCATACTGGTAATTATAGGGGTAGTCACTTATTTTTCTATTTATGTATGGTATTTAGTAATGATATGCCATTATTTTGCGCGACATCCCCTTAAATAAGTAATGATATTTGTAAAGACAATTGTAAGAATTGCTTTTTCCAATTATATACTTATATAAAAACTTATATGGCAATGCTTTTCTAAACTGGGTTTAGCTAAATAACGGATTTAAGCGGAATTAACGGTAAACATTAGTTCAACTGAATTAGAACCCGTTTAACAGACTTTTGCATTAACTTTTTTTCTATGAGTACATAATCTTTACACGCTGATCACAAATACGGATACAAAAATATAACCGTATGGTTAGTTTTCGAAAAATTCAACTGTTTTTCATTGCACTTTTGAGTCAATACCGTGAAATCGAACTGAAAATGATAAAAACTTTTTATAGTTTTAAAATCTGCGAATGTTAAACTTTCTTTTGAGTACAACAGTTTGTTTTAATGTTCAAGGATGCTTTCAGGATTCTGTAAGGATTGCAAAATTTCTCATCTTTCAGTTGTAAAGGCACGTACCTGCAATTGGTATTGTGTACTTATACACCATCTACGAACGTATAAGGAACCCAACCATTTTTCTTTAAAATTTTGCAAAACCTTTAAAAATGTGTTACTTTTATATAATTTTAAAAATTTAAAAAAAAAATTTCCCAAATTTTCCTCATTTTTAATTTAGGGACAAAGAGACTGACATGAATTTATTATTATTTTTTAAAATACATACATACATATAAACCATATTTCTTCATATAAATGGAAAATATTTATAATTTTTGTCAAAATTTCTATTTGTTTGTAAACATCTCAGGAATATTCCACGGTTTTGCGGTCGTAAATTTTTCGTTGAAGTGTCTACTTTAAGTGAATTTAATGAAAAACGAAATCTACAACCTGCGGTAAAAACTAGAGGCATAAAACTAAAAATTAAGATTTTTCCAGTCCTTATAAAATCCTGAATACGTATTAAAATTTTTAATTTAATATGCTTTACTACCGTAGATCTTAAAACCATAAAAAGTTGTAAACTTTTTAAATACAATTTCTCGACATTTTAGCAAAACTGCTAAAAGCAGGGTGAACAATGTGAATCTATAAATTCAAATATTTCGAAAACTAACCGTGCGATTTTAAAATTTTTGCCAGATTTGTGTTTAGCGTGACGAAATTATATAAAAAATTATGTGTTGCAAAATTAGGGGAAATCACTCAGGAAATTCTTCCTATTTGTTAATGTGTTGCTTTCTTTGGAAAGGGTATAGTGGAGGGATGAAAGGTGGTGAAGGATGATGTGCATGGAAACACTGTAATTGCACGAGATAAATCTTAGAACAGTTTGTTGCTCGCCACCTGATGTAGAGTTGGCGAATTTATTGAAGCTTTTTTGATTCATAGCCCTGCAGTCAGGGAACTTCTGCTCTAAAAATATGTAGTTGTTTGGGTTGTAATATAGTTTCTTTATTTTTAATGTAAATGTCAGTCATTTGTACAACAAATTAAATTTTTTACTAACCTTGTAGTTCATTTACAAAAACAAACCAAATCAAACGATTGTTTTATGATTTTACATTAATTTTTTACAGTAGCTTTTTGCTATTTAAAAAAATAAATGTTTGTTTATTTTTAACTACCATGTGGTTCATTTTTACTACAATTGTTAGTCATTTTTTGAATATTACAAAAAAAGCAATGTTAGTTAAATTTAATGAAATGTAAGTCGTCCTTTATTTAAATGATATTTCATTTGCTTTTGACTACACTTGCTGTCGTCTTTACCTACATAATATCCTAAGTGTGATTCATTATTTTAATAAGGTGGGGCTAAGTGATATGGAAACACCGAAGGTGGGACCTGCGATACATATAAGTGATAGAATATTATTTTTCTAAATTGATGTTGTCGTCACCGGGAATCGAACCCGGGAACAGTCCAACGCGTTAACTATTTCACCACAACGCCCACAAACACTTATACGTATTAAAACACTTATACGTACTGGTGGTCAAAGCTTCGGTATTATTCCATAGATTTCCTTTAAAAATAAATTGATAAATAAATTTTACAATAACACTTTAAATTTTCTAAATTTGCTAAATATTAAAAATTATCATATATTTAAACAAGTTTGATATAATTTTTATTAAAAATAAAATTATTATAAGTATTAAAATTATTAATTGTGTAATCAAAATGAAAATTATTCAAGTTCAAGGCTATACTCTATATTTATTTAAAAGGATATTGTCCTAACAAATAATCTATAGAGTTTTTGTTTTCAAATTTATTAATTGACCACTTTCAGGAATGTGTTGATAGATCTATTTCGGGAATTTTCTAGGTTCCCATCATCAGAATACGTTTTGAAAGAAGTGAAAATTACATGCAAAACATTAAACATTCCTATAACCTAGTTTTCCCACTAAATGAGAACTAATATATGAGCTCGAAGTTAAAGATTATCACCATTGATCAAAAGTAAATTGAAAACTTGTTCGTTATGTGCAAGCTCTACCTTTGGTAAATATACAATACACGCTTTTTGTTTTTATTCGCCTTTTATTTTCACATAAATTGTTTTACTTTTAAATTTAAAAAAAATCATAAATTATGATGTTAGCAGGATTATTCAAGTTCAAGATGACTTGTTTTTGGTTAAACAAAAAACCGTGCAATGTTTATTTATTAATTAAAACATTTTCTTCATCCGCTAATTTCATTTAGATTTTATCTACTGCCAGGTCCTCAAAAGTTTCATTTCGCATCACCGAAAATCTTCAGAGGACCAATGTAGAAGGGGTGGAAGATTTACCCAAATTATAATTTTTGAAAGAAAAAGTTTATAACGCTTTACCCGTATTGTTTTTTGTTTAACAAGAAAATAAATTATCTTGAACTTGAATAATCTTGCTCACGTCATAATTTAATATAAATTTTTCTCATGTAATTTATTAAATGTTTTTTGTAATTGTTCAAATACTATAATGGTACCAGTAATTTAAGCTGATTTTTTTTTTCTCAACTGACAACACAAAAAAAACACTAACAATAACAATTTGAGGAACGTATTTGCTCTTTTAGTATTTAGCAATACAATACTTGAAACATCGGAAAATGTGCAAACAAGACACAAAGCCGTGTTGCACGTGCTTTAAGCATTTATAATTTTTATTGTTTTCTAATATGCACGTTCTTTCTTCGTTTGTCACATTTTTATAAAAAAAAACACAATTATTAAATATAAACAAACAAATAAATAATTCAGATGTCTGGTATGATTTGTTTCTCAAGGTGTTAGTATAATGCAGGGTTGGCAGGTAATACCACTAAAATACCGTCCCCATTTGGAAACCCTTTCAACTGACTGTCATTATCCATAAAATACTGTTACCGAAATAACTAAAAACCCAAATCAGTAAATTTTAACTCTTTTGCAGTGGGAAATTTTGTAAAGTTTCTGATCATAAACCTGTAACTTTATTGGTTTTATAACTAGAGTTTCAAAACTTTACACAAGAAATCTTGAATATATTTTAATTTCAATGTCAGCGAAAAGGCGCCAACGGTAATTGATATAAAATCATTTCAAGCTTCACATTTCTATTTTTTTTTATTTACGACCTTTTGGTTACAAGTTGAAGTTACCAAAGTGGCTAGATTAGTTTGTTTTATATATGTATAACTTAGGATAATATTATGATTATCAGACATTGCAATAATAACATGATGCTCTGAAACTATCATAATAGGATGTTCTTTTATCTGCGTCTAAATGACATGAAAACTCTTCAAATTGATTTCATTGTAAGTAAAAAGTGGTTCTATAACGATGAATTTAAATAAAGCAAGCAATTTTCTATTTTATATCCGTTTAACTATGTTTTTTTAAATATATTAATGCATACCAAATCAAATAAAAACATATAAATTTACATGTGAAATCAAATAAATAACAAAAATAACATTTTTGAATGAAAAAATTACGATAACAACTTTGAATATATGGCTCTTCAAAGTTGCGTACTTTTGGGGTTTAATTTCTTTAAAATTAAAACGGTTAAAATATCGGGTTTATTTTAGGTACGAAGACATAACTGCTGTCAAAAAATTACCCTTTTTGTGCTATCACTTAAAAAGATATGGCGATTTTCGTTTTCCGAAAAAGGTGAAATTGAGCGAAAACGCACCTTCACTTCAACATATATTAATTCAACTTAAAGACTTTGCTAATAATATTGAACAAAATCTTTTTGCCAAATTTCATAAAAATTCGTCCAAACGTTTTCAAGTTAAGACAATGCCTCTACAGGTATCGTTTTTAAATCCTGTATTTTTTTGTCCCAAAATTATATTTTTTTTAAGTTTAAGCTTTCAACTTGCATTGTGTTTAGTATAAATGGTTTCCCATCAACATAAATATGTTTTCAAGATTTTTGAATATTGTGTTCATTTCAAAATATTTATTTTTAAAATTTTACGAAATTTTATCTTTAACGCTTTTTCGATTTTAAACTGTACCATGCACACAAAAAATTACTTCAAAAAATATTTTGTAAATTTGGTTTTCTATCGAAAAAGCTTAAATATAGAATATCCCACCTTGAGGCCGGCTTGAGGGTTAGAGGGGTTAAAACAGGGTAATCGCTAAAAACACCGAAATAACTGAAATATCGTTACCCTTAAAATACCGTTTAAGAAATAAAAGAAAACAGCGTTGCACTTACCGATCGTTTGGGCTACCATCCATGGTATAATGTTATTCTAATAAGTGTGAATATATACGGTGGGGGCAATATTCGTTAGCCCGACGAAATATGTACTCATTTTGACAAATGGAGTCTTATGTCATTGCGACTTTGACATTTGAGAAGTAAAAAGAATTCTTCTCACTAGACCAAAGAGTTTAGAAAATAAAGAGCTTACAGTACCCTCAGTTACAGATATAAATTTAGTTTTTTTAATGTTGCTACTGATATTATTCAACATATTTGTTATGGTTTGAGCAAACATTTTTGTCAATTTAGCTTTGGTTTTCCTTAAAAATGGACCGTTTCCTGTTTACAGGCATAAGGTGTTAACAGATGGTGAGAAAAAAATTTCGCCATTTGAAAACTAAAATTCGGTTAATACGACTTAAATCGGTTAATACAACTGAATATTGTTTGACACATCAAAATTTGGTTAGTACAACTGCATTTTAGTTGCACCATCCAAAATATTCGGAAATCACATTTTACTAAACGAATTTATTGGTTGTGATCACCAAAATACAATTTTTAATTCGGTTGCCAATTTATTTTCAGTGTATAGAAATTGTGTAGACAGAAAATGTTCATAATGATCTGGCATGTGATGAATAGCAATTTAGATTTCGATCGATTTTGTTAAAAAAAAGAGGAGTGCAATAATTTTTAATTGCCTCACTAGAATCAGGAATGTCAATTTACAATTTTCAATACTTTTAAAATCCAAAATAATAACAAATATTTGAGAATGAAATTTCAAAATCAATCGATTTAAAAATTATCGTTTTTCATTACATACCAGAATTTCAATCTATTTGATAATTATCCGAGACCAGAAGTTCGTGCAAATGAGAACAGGGCAAACAAAATATCTTTGCGAATCAAAGAGTTTGCGTTAAAATGGCATCGCTTTTTTTGTGCATAGTTTTGCATATTTTGCTATAAATGCATATTTCGCTTTCAATGCATATTTTATAGAATATTGTTATTTAATAAACTTTAAATGCATATTTGTATTGCATATTTTTATTTATTTTGCATATTTTTATTGAATTTTTTTAGTTTTTCGTAAAAATCACTTTAATTATTTTGTTACGTGTGACCAAAGAAGAAGAGAACCTAGCTCCTCAAACCCTTTAAATTGTCCTCTTAAATTTTATTAACAAACTGCGATTAAGTGATACAGGTTTTAGTGTTTGTTAAATGCGCATTTTTCAGAATATATATATTTAACAATTCAAATTAAGTACATATTTTTTGGTTTTCTGTGCACATTTTAATATTTTCATTTATATTATAGGCATATAAAACACTCTTTTTAGTGCATAAAGTTCCTGTCCTTTCAGGTTATAATATATTTCAGACACGCTGAATTCGATGAATTATTTTTCACATAATGACAAAATGCAATTAATCAGACTTCTTGCTGTTGAAATGTAAGGCCAACTTCTGTAGTCTTATTTAATGTACATATTAGCTTTTAGAAACTTTAAATTGAACCCGCTTTTCAAAAATTTTACAGTTTTAGCGTTTTTTTTTCGCTAAACTGGCAAATTAACCTTAACAAATGAAGAGGTGTCTCAGATTCTTGCTGATATTGTGGTTCATATGCAAAATAGGCGGTTTGTCAGAAATTTTATATACTCGTAGCAGCATAGCTGTTCCAGATGAACCCAGAGATCAACTTTTTGTATGAAATATGAATACTTTTGAAAAGCATATGTGCAAAAAATCAGTTAAAAATATTTATATTTTTAAGCAGAAATCCTACTTTTGTGACAAAAATGTACCAAAACAGCGACAAAAATGGACCAAACAGGAAAATGTTAGCAAATATAAATATTTTTAGCGGAAAATTTTCCTTAAAAACTGTATATTCAATATATTTATTTAATTCATTCTCTTCCTTAAAGCTTAAATTAAAAATTAATTATAAATTAATGGCATACGCATTGTTAGAAGGGAATTTTTCTTAAAATATGAGTTTATTTTATCAATAAAGTTTTTTGGTGGAGTGGAAATTCTACGGGGTAAAATTTTTAAAAGACGCTAAACGCAAAAAAAAAAATAAATTCTAATTCGCATTATCGCGGAAATCGCTATTATTTAAAAATTTGATCTCATAAATGTAATAATCTTCAAAATACTTTATAGATTTGATGTATCGTGTTCTATGTACCATACCATAGACTATGGTATACAATTTTGTATTAATCATTGTTAACGAATTTAAATTTTTATTAATCTATAGTCGAAACTTTATTGCTTTTAGCGACCTTAAGATGCAAACTTTTGTTCAGCTAATTTTTGTTATTTACACTTTTACATTTTAGTTAAAACACAAATTTTAGCCTTAAAACTGTATTCATAAAAATTGCATTTATTGCATATTTTTCACAATCGAGTGTAAAGTTTCGAGGAGTTCTCCAGTTACAAGAATATTTTTATATCGTATTTAAGGCTAAGAGATGAACAAATAATTTACGATTCTTTTTTTCATAACAACAAATTAATAAAATTTAATAATTGTAATTAAAAGCCCACTGTCAAAATATTTACCAAAATGAAGGCAATCATGAATATGCATCTACATATTTTCTATGTAAGTATATACAAGTTAGTAACTACATATTTACACACAGAGAAATAAAGTACCAACCGAATTGAAAAGTGTATATTAATGGTAACAACTTATAAATTCAGTTAGTACAACGATATTTACAGTAGATTTCTGAAAACTAATGTTCATTTGTAAAGGGTAAATAGACTGACGCCTGAACAACGCTTCCAAATTGTGCAAATTTATTTGAAAATCATGGTTCTGTTCGAAATACATATCGCGCACTAATTTTGTTTAGCGATGAAGCTCAGTTTTAGTTAAATGGATACGTCAATAAACAAAACTGCCGTATTTGGAGTGATGATAATCCTCAAGTGTATGTTGAGACACCGTTACATCCAGAAAAACTGACTGTTTGGTGTGATTTATGGGCTGGTGGAATCGTTGGTCCGTACTTCTTTAAACACGTTGCTGGTCAGAACGTCGCAGTCAATGGTGACAGCTATAGAGCCATGATTACTGACTTTTTCGTTCATCAATTGAACAACCATGAATTGCAGGAGCTGTGGTTTCAACAAGACGGCGCAACATGTCACACAGCTCGTGCCACAATTGATTTATTGAAGGAAACGTTTGGTAACCGCATAGTTTCACGTTTCGGAACCGTGAAATGGTCTCCAAGATCATGCGATTTAACTCCGCTGTGAAGTCGCTAGTCTACGCCGATAAGCCCGAAACGATTGACCACTTGGAGGACAACATTTGCCGCGTTATTGCCAATATACGGCCACAAATGTTGGAAAAAGTCTTTGAAAATTATAATATATAATTATACAAATAGCTAATTTTTTCTCTGTGTGTATGCATATACACACATATGTAGGTATTTATAAACAAATACTTAAAGACTAGTAGTCAAAATAATAGAAACAAAAACAACAGTCAAGTGGCAGTTAAGATAGACAAAAAAAAAATAAAAAATATAAAAAAAAAATTCAGTCAATGGAATTACAAGTGCATACTTGTAACTACAGACTAAATATTTAGTTACTGCGCTTTAGAATAAGTTACTATTTGTTTCGGTTTTAATCAGAGTTTTGCTGGCATGATATTTATGGGGGCATGTTCAGCTACAAATACATATGTATGTATGCCCGAATTTCATAGTATTGGTTTTGAAAAAATATGCAATTTATTTTTATATATTTTTTGCCTTGTAATAGAATATCAAGCAAATATTTTTCCTTGATTTCATAGCATGCAATTACATACGATACGATACATTATGGTATTAAATAAAAAAAAAAGAAAAACAAACTAAAGAATCGTTTGTTAGTTTTTCTCTGGCTGATACTTACTTAAAGTTTCCAATAAGACAAGTTTTAAATAAACATAACAAATACTGGCCAATATGCTATACGAAGTTAGTAGGTATCAGAGTTTTAAAAGAATTAATTTTTTTTTACTATTTTAATACAAACTAAAATGACTATGAGTCATTTCATATCAAACAGAACGATTTTTTTACATCACGAATTTTGTATGCTTTGAAACTAAGGAGACGTATTTGTATGTCAAAAATATTTGACATGCCTTTAAAAAAATAAAAATTTAATGACGTTGTTTGAGTTTAACCCTCTAACTGGAATACTATGTTTTGCAACGAGATTCATACCATGTGCTCCACTCTAAAAACAAATAATAAGTTCTTCAGCAAAATTGTCTATCGTTGCCTAATTTAGGCGATATGAGCAAAAATATTTTGGAAACTAAAGCATATAAAAGAGAAGTTTTGGACAAAAATTATTTATCTTACCAAGATATAACCACACTCAAAAAACTATTTTTGTCTGCTCCTTTTTAAAAAGATATCGCGATTTTCGCTTTTTGGAAAAAGCGAAATTAGGCGAAAAAGTATCAAAACCTCAATTTATATTGTTCAAACTTCAACGCTTTGCTATTAATACTTAATGTCTTCTTTCTGCAAAATTTCATAAAAATCCGTCTTTTAGTTTATAAGTTAAGACGATATCCTTAGAGGAATACTGATAAAATCCTGTGAGTATTTGGACTAAAGTAAGGACTTATTATTAAAGATAAAGCTTCAATCTTACTTATAACTTATTATAAAGAGTTTTTTTGTCAACTTAAATTGGTTTTTTAGATTTTTGAAAACTATTTTTTTTTTTCAAAAATAATAAATTTTTGAAATTTTATGAAATTTTGATTTTGAAGCTTTCTCGCTTCCAAACCGTGGACGGCAAACGAAAAATTTAGCATATTTAATTTGCTTTCTGAATATATTGATTTCTAAGTATAAAACGCTCATTTGACGCATTTGTGGTAAATTTTATGAAGACTGCCCTGAAGCAACCTTACCCGTTAGGGGATTAGGAATTAAAAAAACGAAAAAAATTCCGACATATCGATATTTAAATTTATGTATTTTAAAAACTAATAGGCCGATTTAAATAACTCCGTTCAAAAAAATCAGAAAAATTTTATGCAATCATTTCTGAATGATTTTAGGACGCACATCACGAATATGTCCTTAGAATTTCAAAGTTATATACAGTTAAAAAAATATTTACAGAAAGCTTTCTGTATAAAATTTTAAAATTTTTTTAAATTTTACAGAATTGAAAAAAATTATACTATTTTTTTGCCATATATTCCATGTTCCGAAAAAATGCGATAATATTCTCTCCGCATGTATTTAAAGTTAAAATTTCTCTCTAATGAAAAGTCTACAACAAAGAGAAGAGATTACATTGTAGGGTATTCAATCGGTTAAAGTTTACTCGATTAATCGATGAATTTTAATCAAACAATTGTTTGAGTAAATTAATATTGACAATTTCGAGTATAGATAAGCTCGAACAATTTAGGTTAATTAATCGAGTTGATCGAGTAAATCAAAATGTGTACTATTTCAGTATAATTTTTATAAAAAAAAAACTTAAATTGTATCGTATTTTTAAACAGTAGTTTTTTTTTTCCAAAATATCCGTGTTTTGTTCTTCACACTTAAATTGGATGTAAAAAAAAACCGATTGCCATCACTTTTAATATATTTAAATACAAACTGACAACTTATCAAAGTTTGAAACATTAAAAGAGTTAACACTTAACATGCCCAATAACTTTGTGTGTAGTTTACCACAATTAAGGAACGTGGACAACCTTTTCTCTGGAGAGGCTTGTAATGCCTGCGAAGGGGAACTCGCAGATCTCGCATCTACATTCTTTCTGACAGTCAGGCTGCACTGAGGGCCTTAATGGCCTATAAGGTGTCGTCCGGGTTGGTCATGGAATGCATTCAGACTCTCAATAGGCTCGGTAGAGGCAACTCTCTAACCTTGGGGTGGATTCCTGGTCATGAGGGGCATGAGGGCAACGAGAGGGCAGATTGTCTTGCCAACCGCGGGGCCCGAAAGCCCTTTATTGGTCCTGAACCATTCTGTGGAATACCTGCGGGGTATGTTAGGGAAAGGCTCAGGGCATGGAGAGAGTCTGAATTCTCTAGTTACTGGGAAAACTCTCCTGGTCAGCGCCAGGCTAAAAGATTGATCTCTTTTTCCAGTAGGGGGTCGAGGCGACTCTTGTCGCTTGAAAGGGGGGGTTTGAGGACCCTGGCGTCGTACTTAACTGGACACTGTAATCTCAGATACCATCTGCACAAGAAGGGTCAATCGGACACGGATTTGTGTAGGTTTTGCGAGATGGTGTCTGAGACCTCGGAGCATGTTCTCTGCGAATGTCCCAGGCTTTGTGATAGGAGACTTAGGTTTCTAGGTGATCGCTTCATTTCGCCTTCCGACATCACGAACATTTTGCCTAATAGGATAATTGGCTTTATAGGTAGCTTGAATCTGTAGGTAATCTTAGGCAGCACAAAAGACCTACATTGGTCGCGGTGCATAGTGCCTTCTGATCTAATCTAACATGCCCAATGTGATATTTTGTATATGAAAAAAAAAACAAGCCTAATATAAAGCAATATGCCTGTAGTTGTTTTATTTGTTAAGTATGCACTTAGGAAATTATGTTGGTAAAGACGACAGCAATTGTAGTCAAAAACAAATGAAATTTCATTTAAAAAAAGGACGACTTACATTTCATTAAATTCAACTAACATTGTCATTTGTTTTTTAATGTTCAAAAAATGACTAACAATTGCTGTAAAAATGAACCACATGGTAGTAAAAAATAAACCAAAATTTTTTTTTTTTATTTTTTTAAATAACAAAAAACAACTGTAAAAAATGAATGTAAAATCATAAAACAGTCATTTGATGTGAGTTGTTTTTTAAATGAACTACAAGGTTAGTTAAAAATCTTATTTGTTCTACAAATGACTTACATTTACATTAAAAATAATGAAACTGTATTACAACCCAAACAACTACATATTTTTAAAGCAGAAGTTCCCTGAGTGTGTGTATAACTTTTTATATATCAACATGATATGGGAGAAAAAAAAATATTTTTAAAATATCTTTGAACAGTTACAGGCCATTATTATACTCTATTGATAGTTTATGTAGACATCAAAATTAAAAAAATGAATTAAGACCAAAAGGTCCGAAATTTTAAAATATATAAATATTAGCCAAAAAAAAAAACGCAACAATCGCAAAACTATAAGAAAGTGTTAAAAATTTTAGCAAGATTCGAATTTAACTTAAATTATCATCTATATCCAACTTAATCACATAAATTGTTTTTCAAAGTATAGTAACGTCATTATGCTTGTTAGAAAAAGATCCTAGCCACGTATTGGATTACTAAGAAGACAAGAATGGAGCAAAATTGATAATGAATAGGGGTTTTCTTAAAGCTCTGCCTATTATGGAGGCTCTAGCTTTTCTAAAACTTCGGGTTCTGATGAGATCTTTAGCCAGATCGAATTAATAGTATCAACCTTGCTAATTTGTTTGATTTGCTTTATTTTTGTAAATATACGGAGGTTGAAAGCTCGTTATAAATTTAAAATAACATAAAAATAATCTCGATGTATATAAAAACAAAAAACTAATGAAACTGTAAAAATAAAATATTTTGCAAAAAATAAAAAATATAAATATAAATCAAAACTTCAACAGATTTGATGAGAAATATTTGTTTTTGATGAAAATCATATTGTTTTTGATATTTGCAAAAGCTAAAAAAGTTATATACCTCATGTTTTCTCAAAGTCGAAATTTATGAAAAGGAAAGAAAAGACTCTAAAAATCAGACACCTTAAAAGTATACTATTGCAGAAACTATTTTTAATTTGAAATTAATAATATTAACTAACGTTTATTTTAAGTTTTGATAAAAAATATAGGTTACAAAAATAGCGGTTGTTTGACAGGACTATTTTTTTACGGTTGGTAATTTGGAGTTCTTAAAATCTTACTCGATAAGTTGAAAGCGTCAAAATCAAGTTACTCATTTACTCTAACAAAAGCAAACCCGAGTAATTTGAATACCATATTTCAAAATAAACACTAAAATTTTAAGAGTGAAATGGTTTATGATTTATGATTTGTGATTTATTTATTTTAAGAATTTTGTACAAAGAAATACCTGAACAAGATACTGAACAGACCTGAACAAGGCCTAGTAGTAGATAAATCTGCATTGCATTTTTTATAATTATATTGCACTTTTTTTTCGAACTCGAATAATCGACCGCTATAATTTATGATAAAATATCGAAAAATAAACTTTTTCAGCCTTACTATCTTTTTTTTGTCAAAATGTAATCGATTTTTTTAAATTTTTTATTTAGTAATTTTTTTTTATTTCACATTTCGATAGTTTGATCTTTTTTCTATAAACTGTGAAAATTTTGGCGAAAAATTCGTAGAAATAAAAAAGTTACAACTTCACCCATAGAAATAAACTTGTAAAAATAGCAAAAAAAAAGCTACTAAAATCTACTTAAAAATGTTCTTCCAGAAAAAACTGCTAAATTTAACAAATTTTTTTGCTAAATATTAATAAAATAAGAACAGCAAAAATAAATCTGTTCAATTTACAAAGAATAAGTTATATTTGAGCTAAATTTTCGTTAATTGAATGTAATAAAATAATCTGCTACAATCAGCAAAAGCGTTTACTAAATATTAGTAGACCAAAAAATCATTAAAAAATGTGAAATTTTCTTTTTGTTTTTTTTTTTAATGCCAATAATGCCCTAATGAAATCAGCAATCTACTATTTTTTAGTAAAAATTTCTGTTGATTTTAGCAAAATAAACTTTTATTTGCATTCTACTAAATTTGTGATAAATATAGGAAACATTATTTTATACGCGCCTAAGATATCCACTTAAATCGAAATATGCTCAAAAAAACAATAAATAAAAAACCGTGCAATGTTTATTTATTAATTAAGAATGCCTTCATTCGGTAATTTAATGCAGACTTTATCTACTGACAGGTTCATTTCGCGTCACTTACACATTGGTCCTCTGAAGACTTTCGGTGACGCAAAATGAAATATGTTAGGACATGTCAGTAGATAAAGTCTGCATTAAATTAGCAAATGAAGGCATTCTTAATTAATAAATGAACATTGCACGGTTTTTTGTTTCAGAAAAAAAAAAAAAATATTTTGAACTTGCATAGTCTTCTTCACATCATAATTTATGATAAAAGATCGAATAATAAACTTTTGGCGTTAATTTTTTAAATTTAAAAATAAAACATATGCATTTAATTATAGCAAAATATGCAACAACAAATCGATGCCATTTGTTGCAAATTCTTTGATTCGTAAAAGTATTTGGTCAAAATCAATTTTGGGCTACTGGCCACAAACATGCATTCCTTGCATGAAATTCCTTGCCCTACTTATAACGTACAAAACATTTTTTTTTAAATGTTTTTCCTCTCAATTTTTTCAATATTTTAACATTTAAAAAAATTCAAAAAATCCCCCGAGTTGTAACTTCGAAGAGCCATATATTCAAGAGTTGTTATCATATTTATCTGATGCAAAATGCGTTTGATTTCTACGGCTTTTCTCTTTCACATTTATTAAATAAAACATTAATGTTTGTGTGTAAGGTATTACCTAAGATGGTCAATTGTCTGATAATTAAAATAAAATAAAAAACAATTTATTTCATTTTTCACTCGACGTTTCTTTGCCTTATTTCAAACTTCTTCAGGGGTTATTTATTATTAAATGGATTTTATTTTACATTGTCAGATATATTATTAAGATAAAATTTAAAAACGGGACTTCATGACCCAAAATTAATAATCGATAAAATAAATATTTACGATACAACAATTATATCACTGTATAATCTATACTAATCTTTTTTTAAACTCTTCTCCCCCCTCAAAAATTTTTCAAAACATGCTTTAAACGAAAACTTAACATTTTTTATAAAAAATTTAATATTTTTCTTTGAGGCAAATGTCATTTAATTTTCTCGATTTTGTGAATTTATTATTTTTCTAGAATTTGTAATTTTTATATTTTGAACATGTTTTAAAACAGTTTAATAATTAAAAAAAAAAATAATATATTTAAAACTCTGTTGTGTACTCATAGTCGCATAAAATCACATATTTAGTAATAGTTTTGAGTTAAAAAGAAGAAAAACCAAAATACATGTTAAACTGCATTTTCACAGAAAAACTATACGAAGAAACATGTTTTTTTGGTTTTATAATGAAAAACACGTTTCTTTCAGCACTTTTTGTTTTTGGCCAATGTTCTTTTTGGCGGTTTTTTCATTCGAATTGCATTTAATTAAAAAAAAAAAGCATCTGTAGTATTTTTTTATTTGCAGATTTTTGTTGATTTTTTTTTATATGCCGTTAAACATTTAGCGAAGTCAAAATCAAATCAATTATTTTATACAAGTTATATAAATTTTGTAAAACCTCAACAATATTTTGTTGTTTTCGGAACTAACAACTTACAATCTACGGTCAGTCGCAGGCATTTAGTCAGGCAGGCGTATAAGCAACAAGTGAACTTAAACTTCTTGTTTTATATGAATATGTTGAGTAATAACTGATCAAGTATACAATTTTTGTCTGTTTCTGCAAAGTAAATGTTGTAATAGAACAATAATAATAATAATAATACACTGCGTTGCAAAACTATAACTACACAATAATTTCACTAATGGTGTTTTCTTTTCTGGAAAAAAGTGTTGCCTTCTTAATGTGCAACATTTTTCAAATTTGCCCTCGCCCCAATAAAATTAAGTATTTTTACAATCAGAATAGAACACAATTTCATCACATATTACATTTATTTAAACAAATATGTTTTTTATGGCGTTTTCTTTTCTGGCAAAAATGTCACATTTTTTTGCACTTTGCCCTCAAATTACCTTTTTGTGTTCTTTTCTAAAATAAGGTAAGCACTCTGAGAGGGTGCCGTGTTTCTTGCTGAAAATGTTGCCTTATAAAAGGCAAAAAATGCAACATTTTCTGCCCTCAAAAAATTTACAGGGTTGGATGTTGCCCTGTGTTTTTGGTTTATCAATCTCATTTGTATATATTGCAAATTTTTTGGCGAGAAAACTCTCACCTTGGTAGCAGAGTGGTAGTGTGCTGGCTTCTGACACAGAAGAACCCGAGTTCGAACCCATATTGGTATCACATTTTTTTATATTTATTTTTTTTTTTGTTAAATTTAATTTACTATTTTTTTAATTTGTTTTTGATATTTTTTTTAATTTTTTCTTTTTGTAAGTATTTAATAATTTTTTTAATCTGAAATTCGCTTACAAGCAAAATTATAAAAAAAAAATTTTTTTGAAAAAAATGTATGCAGCTAAATCCAAATTTTTTAAATAATTAAAATTAGTGTTGTTAAGGTTCGGGTTCGAATCCCAGCAAACTTTAGAAAAATTTAATGTTTTTTTTAATAATTAATTTTGTTTTTTTAATTATTTAAAAAATTTGGATTTAGCTCCATACATTTTTTTCGATTAAATATTTTTTTATAATTTTGTTTGTAAGCGAATTTCAGATTAAAAAAAATTTTAAATACTTACAAAAAGAAAAAATAAAAAAAATAGCAAAACAACAAAAAAAAAAAATATAAAAAAATGTTATACCAGTATGGGTTCGAACTCGGGATCTTCTGTGTCAGAAGCCAGCACACTACCACTCTGCTACCAAGGTGAGAGTTTTCTCGCCAAAAACCATGCAATATATACACATGAGATTGATAAACCAAAAAAAGGGCAACATCCAACCTGTAAATTTTTTGAGGGCAGAAAATTTTGCATTTTTTGCCTTTTATAAGGCAACATTTTCAGAAAGAAACACGGCACCCTCCCAGGGTGATTTCCTTATTTTAGAAAAGAACACAAAAATGTAATTTGAGGGCAAAGTGCAAAAAAATGTGACATTTTTGCCAGAAAAGAAAACGCCATAAATTTCGTAAGTTAAAAAAAGTAAGAAAGTTTAACTAATTAATAATATTTAACAAAAAAGCAATTCATTTATTTTTTATTTTACTATTTGCAAAGGAATAACAAAATCAATAAGTGTTTCATAACTATAAAACTTTTCATATCAAAATACGCAAAAATTTAAGAATAATATTTTAAAGAATCGGTTTTAATAATACGTTAGTCCTCGTTTTTTTGAATCCACTCGAAAATTCAATCAGCCATACTGTCTACCAAATGTATTCCAAGTTCTTCCGTTATAGATCTCCACGCATCAATAACTGCTTCTTTTAGATGAAAAACGCTTTCGTATTGACGTTTTTCTGCATAAACTAAACGGATTTATACTCCAGAAATATTCTCAATGGGGTTTTGATCCGGAGAACATGCGGGCCATTCCAGTACTCTTATATTTTTTGAATGATAGCCATTCCATCGTCTGACGACTCACATGGATGGAGGCATTGTCTTCTTGCAAAATGAATTCTTCCTCGTTGCTATTTTCAATAAATGGCAAAAATGTATCTTTTAATACTGTAATGTAATAGACATTTTGCGTAGTATTAATGAATTCCTTCATTCATGCAATGAATTTTTTCATAAGAAACTCCCATTTCAATGAAACATGTTTCATTAAATCAATTTTAAAGAATAGTTTCATTAACCCAATAAAAATGTCATTAAGTATATGAATTTTTTTTCAATAATTCTAGCATAAACGCTATGAATGTTTTATCTGTTAAATAAATAAAATTCATAATTAGAATGAAATATTTTCATTACTTTTTATTACAAAAAAAACAAACATTTATATCTTTATAAGAGTTTAAGATATTAGAGGCAAGGAGTATAAGTATAAGTATAAGTAAGGAGTATAAGGAGTATCTTCTAATACTGTAATGTACTCATTCTGTTGTTTTACTGATAGAAATTTTTTCGAAGTATTAATGAATTCCTTCATTAAAGAATGCTTTCATACCCCCAACAAAAATTTCATAAAGTATATGAATTTTTTTTTCAATAAACGTTATGAAAGTTTTATCTGTTAAAAAAATAAAATTCATAATTTATAGATGATTCTTCTTCGAGCTTAAGATCTTTTGTTAAAACGATTGTAAATTATTAATTTCCAATATTTCGTCTCCACATTGGGAGACTTCTTCAGGGAAATTTATTTTAATTTAATTTTTATCAATTTTAAAATTTTTTAAATAACAAATTTTAAAAAAGGCGGGAAAATAAATTTTGAAATAAATATTTGTTTTTTGTCAATATAAAAATATCCCAGAAAACAATAATAAAAAATATTTAAAAAAACATCATAGTAAACAAAATTAAATGAACAATATTTAAAATCTTAACTAAAATATTATAACAACATATATTATTTAACATTCTAATAATTATCTTAATTCCTATTAACTAAATGTCTGTAATTCTGAGCAATATTTGCTATGTCCGTTTTATAGTTTATTCTTTGTGTTAATGGTACTTTCATAATTTGAAGCATTTCTAAAGTGTATCTGCGTCTGTAATTGTTTTCTGTATTCAAAATTAGTGTATTATCAAAATCGGGATAGTGATTTGAGTTACTGCAGTGTAATGATAATGCTGTTTTTTGTTGCAGTAGTAGTTTTATTATATTTCTGATCAGATTTGTGTCCTGCAATTCTTGTTTTTAGTTTATTTTTAGTTGTACCTACGTATACTTTGTTACAAATCTCATTATCATTTCCCTTGCATGGTATTTTATAAACTAAATTGGAGATTTCTAATTTGTTTATTTTATCTTTTGTTTTGCTGTATAGTTTACCTAATGTGTTACATGTTCTATGTGCTACTAAATACTTTTTATTATCATATATTTTAGATTTTTCTATTCTTTCAGATAGAAGAGAAACATAAGTCAAAGATTTATAAATGTTAGGTTCAGGACACAAATCTGATCAGAAATACAATAAAACAACTACTGCACAAAAAACAGCATTATCATTACACTGCAGTAACTCAAATCACTATCCCGATTTTGATAATACACTAATTTTGAATACAGAAAACAATTACAGACGCAGATACACTTTAGAAATGCTTCAAATTATGAAAGTACCATTAACACAAAGAATAAACTATAAAACGGACATAACAAATATTGCTCAGAATTACAGACATTTAGTTAATAAGAATTAAGATAATTATTAGAATGTTAAATAATATATGTTGTTATAATATTTTAGTTAAGATTTTAAATATTGTTCATTTAATTTTGTTTACTATGATGTTTTTTAAATATTTTTTATTATTGTTTTCTGGGATATTTTTATATGACAAAAAACAAATATTTATTTCAAAATTTATTTTCCCGCCTTTTTTAAAATTTGTTATTTAAAAAATTTTAAAATTGATAAAAATTAAATTAAAATAAATTTCCCTGAAGAAGTCTCCCAATGTGGAGACGAAATATTGGAATTAATAATTTACAATCGTTTTAAACAAAAGATCTTAAGCTCGAAGAAGAATCATATATAAACACAGTGCAACACATAAATTGGTTCCTCTTTCGTACCGGTTTTTTTTGAAGTGTATATCGAAACTAAAAAAAATCCGCAAAGGACTTGGCCAGATTACATCGAAATTTTTTTTTTTTGGACACCCTAAGTTTTTGCACCCAAACATGATTTTTTTTAAAAAGGAAAAAATTTATGGAATCCATATATCATAAACCGTTCGGAATTTTGTTTTATGTCTTTGGCAAAGTTGTAGATCCAAACCAAAGCAAAAAAATTCTCATATGGACCAACCCAAAAAATTCCATCCACTGCATCAAAATTGCAAAAAAATTGGGAAAAAAATGCTATTTTTTATGATAATATGGAAGTAGCCAAATCCAATTTTAAAATCCTGTTTAGGAAGATGAGGTGTTGTAAAAACCCAGTTCCACCTAAAAACCGCAACACGAAGATAAAACACACATGACAATCACACCCACTCAGAAACATTTTTTAAGAAGTTTTTAAAAAGGGTATTGTAAAAACCCAGTTCTACCTGGAAAGTGCAACACGAAGATAAAATACACTTGACAATTACACCCATTCAGAAACATTTTTTAAGAAGTTTTTAAAAAAGGGTGTTGTAAAAACCCAGTTCTACCTGCAAAGTGCAACACGACGATAAAACACACTTGACAATCAGACTAGCACGCAGTATAAATAACAGTTCAAGTATCGTTTCATTGTCATTCAACAAGTGTATTCGAAAGTGAAAAGTCTAATTATATCCGTGTTTTGTGCAAAATTTTACAATTCAACTATTGCGCAATATGGAAAATAGCCGGTGTCCAAACATTGATAATTTTTGTTTAGTTTGTGGTCATATGGTGCCTACAAGTGTGCAAAGGAAAAGGTCTACTCCGGAATTTAAGCTAGCCTATGCATCTTATTTCGATGAGGTTGATCCCAGCGGTGAAGATTACACTCCAAATACAGTGTGTGGCACTTGTTACTTCCGCCTTTTGGATTGGTATCATCGACGAGGTAGAAATTTAAGTTTCATGAAGCCAATGGTGTGGATAAAAGACCCAAATTCACACGACAAATCCCGGTGTTACTCATGTATCAATTACTCCCCTAAGTTAAATAAACATATGTTAAAATGCAAAACATATGTGGCCGCTTATAGAGGCATAGTCCCGGTGTCAATGCCTGATGGTGTCAAACCACCTAAGCCTCCGAGTCCGGATGTTATGTCCACACGGTCATCCACTACGACTTTCACAAATCAATCAGATTTCCAAGATGCCGATTATGAGCCTGATATTGACGACGATAAACCAAAACCGCTCGTACAAAACGAAATGGACTATGTTGTGGCTAAGATGGGCTTATCACAGCGGAATGCAGAATTTCTAACCTCATTTTTGAAGCGCCGAAAGCTTACAGAGCATACCGTTAGTGCCTCATCATACCGGAGCCGTCAAACAGAGTTCCAAACATTTTACACCGTCGATGCAGCGAACACGTTTACCCACTGCATTGACATCGAAGGATTAGTGAATCGGTTGGGAATGGCGGTATGCTGCTGATGACTGGCGATTGTTTATTGATGGCTCAGTATCAAGTTTAAAAGCTGTGCTGCTCCATAAAACTAACAACAAGCCTTCAATTCCATTAGCATATGGCACTAATATGAAGGAATGCTATGAAACTTTAGGTAATATATTGGAGAAAAATCAAATATGAGGAGCACAAATGGAAAATTTGTTGCGATTTAAAAGTCGTGAACATAATGCAAGGTACTATTTTCTATTTGTATTTAGTAGTATCCTTTCTCAAGTGCTCTTCTTTCAGGAATAATTTCAAAAGGTGGCTTCCCTAGCTTCTTTTGCTTTATTTGCGATTGGAACTCACGATACCCGGGCAATCAGTATAAGCGCACAAACTGGAGTGCAAGAGATGCCGAAAACGTAAAACAACTTAAACTGAAAAATGAGCCGTTCATAAGGGAGACTAGTGATATATTACTTCCGCCGCTCCACATAAAACTAGGAATCGCTTCAAAGTTCATCAAAACTGCTGTTGGAAGTAGTGATGAAGTTTTCGATTGCTTGAAAACTATATTTCCGAAACTCAGCGATGCAAAAATTAAAGCTGGTAATTATGTAAAAAAACGGCATTAACCTATATAGTCTTTCTTTGTCGAAACGACAAACATTGGCTATGCAAAATAAGTGTGAGCAAAAAGATGTGCTTTCTAGGGTTAAGGAATGTTCGTATTAAGATGACATGTACTAGAGAGTTGTTTATATTGTTGTTAGATATAATTTAGCTGAAGAAAGATTTCTTAAATTCCCAGTATTTAAGCCATTTCAGGACAAAATCATGAAAAAATCATAAAAAAATAGCATTTTTTCCCAATTTTTTGCAATTTTGATGCAGTGGATGCAGTTTTTTGGGTCGGTCCATATGAGAATTTTTTTGCTTTGGTTTGGACAACTTTGGTTTGGACAACTTTGCCAAAGACATAAAAACAAAATTCCGAACGGTTTATGATATATGGATTCCATAAAAATTTTCCTTTTTTAAAAAAATCATGTTTGGGTGCAAAAACTTAGGGTGTCCAAAAAAAAAAATTTCGATGTAATCTGGCCAAGTCCTTTGCGGATTTTTTTTAGTTTCGATATACACTTCAAAAAAAACGGGTATGAAGGAGGAACCAAACGATGACCTTAAAAATGCTGCACTGTGTAATAAAAGCAGATCGAAGAAAATGAAACATATTCATAATTTATATGAAATATTTTCATTACTTTGTATTACAAAACAAACAAATATTTATTTCTTTATAATACACTTTTTTAAGAGTTTAAGATATTAGCGGGAAACTTTTTTTTTTTTAATAAAAACAAGAAAAATAAAAAATTATTTACTTGTTAAAAAAACATTTTTGTAGACTAAAGAATATTTTTTTAGAATTTTGAAGTCATTTTACATCCACAATTTATACAGGAAATGATTTGGAACCGCCTCAGCTCAATTTATTTCAAAGGTTTGGTTAATTCTGCTTAACAAATAAATGTATGTCATTTGTAACTTCAGTTTAAATCTACTATATAGAAAAAAATTACATAATCACGCTGAACAATTTTTTTGGTATTATAAGTTAAAATATTTATTAAAAAAAATTCCAAAAAATTTTCATAGTTTTAATGATTTTTTTTATGAAATACTGAAAAAGCGTAAAAAAATTTTATAAAAAAATTAACAAAATTAATGAAATTATTCATTAAATCTATTAATACTATGAAGGAAAATTCTATCAGTGTTGAAAATGTCAAATAAACCATACCATCGAAACAAACAGCGCAACAAACCATCAAGGATCCGCCTTAGAAATTTCTTTTTCAGAAATATCGTGGTTCCTTATGTAGGTATCTCCAGTAGCTGTTAAAACCATCTGGACCATCAAGATTGAACTTTTTGTCATCAGAAAATATCACCTTTAAAATAAGTTTATTTTTAAACAGTCCTACCAACAACATCGATTATTGACTTTCCTTTCTCCAGGTGGTTTGTAAATTCCTTTTAGCGAATTCAAGTCGAGCAGTTTTGTGGCGGGGTAATAATCTTGGCGCATACATCATCTTTTGGTGAGTAAATCCCTGTGAATTATTTAGGAGAATACTTATGGTTGATTTGAACACATTTACCTTACATTCATCGATTATCTGATTGAGACTCTTCATTACTGCCACAGTTGATTATTTTACGCAGGTCCCGATCAGAAAGGTTTTTTTCGGGCCGCCTGTTTTATTTTTACCATAAGCACTCGGATTATTTGCAAAATGTGTGACAACTGCATGTGAACGATTTATTTTCTGGCAATTTCCCGAAAACCTTTTAAATAGACTGAACTTTGCCATTTTTTAATATCACGAAGATATGAACCGCGCTGCATTTTAGTGCAAATTGATTAAAATTGTGTAAAAAACAAAAATAATTGCATTTATAGTAATTAAATGTGCTAAAGTCCCAAAACTTATTTAAACAAATTGTGAAAAGCAATCTGATGTAGGCGTGTCCCTATCCGGATTTCATTCCTGCCTAAGAAAATCTTCAGGGGACTTTGTTATTAGAATTTCTAGAGATATTTGTTATGTTAAATCACAAACTCAATGAGAATTTCTTGTCCTCGTCTAGGAGCGAGATTCAAAAGTTTTGGGACTTTAGCACATTTAATTACTATAAATGCAATTAATGTTTATCCCGATGAAAATAAATTTAAATAAAAAAAAAAAAAAAAAAAATAATTCTTGAAGTTGTCGTTCTTTGTTGGTCTTCTTTGGTTACCTTTAAATGTAATTATAGTTATGAAACACCAACAAAATATTATTACACAGTTTTTCTCTTAAATCAATTCAGTGATCTCTTCAATTGTACACAATAAAAGAACAGTTGTTTTCACACTCTTAAAAACAGTTAATATTTTTAAAAAAGTGTTTGTAATATTAGAAAAAAATAGCAAAATTCTTTTGTAATTAGAGTTATGT